>KK118043.1:72005-102070 GCA_000611955.2 Stegodyphus mimosarum | reverse complement strand
CCCCCGGGGGGGGGGGTTTCAACGAAATAAAGTTTAAATTTCTTAAATATGTTTTTATGCTATTTTGTTTTGCTCATCAGCTATTATTAATGTTAGGCAGTGAAGGCTTGCCATATGAATCAAGTAAATCACTGATTCACTTGAAATTTTTCTACATATGTGCTTTTTTATGTGTAGTACACTCTGATCAAATTTGAACAAATGAGGGTCAAACCTGAACATTTCTTAGCTAGAGGTGAAATTTAAACATTTTTTTCACCTGTCAAACCCAAGCAAATTAAAAAATGTTCAATGAAATCTACGCCACTGGTGTTAGAAATAATTTGTATGGCCCAAAATATCTCTTTTCTTCCAGTGTGATCAAGAGAAACTGAAAGGTTTGACACCTCTAGTTTACAGACTACTAAATTCTTCTGGTAGCTAGATTCTACACCAGAGGGGAACTTCATAGTTTCAGGGGCTGGGAATGCAGTCGGTGTTTTAATTAGCAGTTAGGTATTCAGTTTTAGTTTACGAGTATAAAAAACTACTTTTTATTCAAGTTTTGAAATTTACCATCATTTTCTATACTTTTTCTTCTCTGATTTATGGAACCCGTTAAAAATTAATCTAAATAAATGTATGTGTGTACTTTTTGAGTTTTGAGAAGACAGTGGGTTGGGGGGATCTTCTGTCAACGAAAGCAGTGCATGGAGAAAAAAAGACCACTGATCTACATCTTCTATACCTGCCTGCCTCAATGTTAAAAAATGCCCTTAACGGTTGATGTGAAAGTGGAAGATATATGTCTTTCCTTACACATTTTTCTATTACATATTTATATGTAGACATTCAAAACAACCAGAAAATCTTCTTAAGTACCATTTCATAATTTTGGGGTTCGAAGAGAAGCGGTCTCCTGTCACAAAACAATAAATTTAAAGGATAATGGACTATATCAAAATCTTTTTCTTCCAGAAATGAGACGCGTAATCGGATTTACTGGATAGGAGTATTGCATGCATAGTATTTAGGATTGGAGAAAAATTTGGAATACTAAATCATTTGCAGAGATTTTTAAGTAAAAATGATAATATAAATGAAACTGGCACATATTATATACAAATATATGCCAACTTCATTTATGCTGTTTAAACATAAAATACAACTATATGTAAAACTAAGTAAGTAAGCTATATTAAGTTACACTCTATAACAAAGAAACCAAGAAGGAGTTGTCCGATGGAGACAAAAATTGGTGGATAGGAAGATGATGTACAGAGTAGAAAATGATTAAAATTCCAAAACAATTGAATGATTTATTTCAGAGTTACATAGTTACCAAGTAACGAGCTCAATAAGGTGTTGACCCACCTCTAGCGTCGATGCAAGCTGCCACACGGCGTGGCATAGCCGCAGGAGGCCTCCTGCGGTATTTCGTGCCAAATTTGCTCCACTTGTCGGGATAAGTCATCAACATTCCCTGGTAGATGCAGTCGTCTTCCCATCATATCCCAGACATGCCCGATGGAAGACAGATCTGGCGATCGGGGTGGCCATGGAAGTGTTTAAGAAGAGGTAAGGCAGTTTATAGCAACACATGCCGTATATACTGTGGCATTATCTTGCTGAAAAATAAGGCCAGGCTACTGCAAAAGTAAAGGTAACAAAACAGGTCTCAGAATGTCGTCGACGTACCACTGTGCTGTATGTGTGCCTCTAATGACGACCAAAGGTGTCCGGCTATCAAGAGAAATGGCAGCCCAGACCATAACTCCTGTGTGGCTTGCAATTAGTGAAAGCAGGATCGGCACGCTTCTCTGGGCGTCTCCAGACACGTCTTCGATGATCGTCTCCAGACACGTTTTCGATGATCGTCCCGACATAGTTGGAAGCGGGATTCTTCGCTAAAGACTGTATGTCCCCAGTCAGCATTATTCCAACCTGATCGAGCCAAGCACCACTGTAATCTGGCTCGACAGTGTGCAGGCGAGAGTGGCAGGTGGCGTAACGGTCGGGACGATTGTAGATTTCGCTCTATCAGCCGTTTGTGAATCGTCATGGTGAACACTCGTATGCGGGTTGCACGTCTGATGGTTGATAGCGATGAATCAGGCGCTGTGACAGCTGATCTGACAATCACTGTCCTCCCGATTTGTTATGGCCCTAGGTCTACCACTACCATAATGACGCTGAAATCTGCCATTGGCCACCCATTCTTGCCACCATCTTCTAATCGCCGCACTTCCTCGACTCATATGATGAGCGATTCTGTGATTTGCCTAGCCTGCCTCTTTCAATCCAATGATAAGACCTCTTTCAAACTCTGACAGTTGCTCGTAACGAGCTTGAATCATGCGCCGAGGCATTTTTTCAGTCTTTGAAGAGTATCCTAAATCGCAGTGCAACAGAAATTTTTAACAACAGTTCAAGAACACTCCTCATATACATCTGCTAGATGCGCAGTTCTGATGCGCTGCTGATCGCACTATTCATCCATTGGACACCACATTTTAATCATTTACATATATGGTCAAAGCGTTTATGCATACGAAATTTCAAAACAATCGGATGATTCCTTCTTGGTGCGTCGATTTTTTTTGTTACAGAGTGTATATATATATTGTTACGGATTTCGTATTTATTTAGCTATTTATTTGGAATTGTAATTAAAATTGCTTTATTTCCCTATGCAGCGCAGACGATTTTTGAAGTGAAAGCTATGTCGGAAAAATAAAAATAAAAGACAGCGTGCATTTCATATTTACGAGTAATAAACGAATATCTCGCAAATGCTGTTGCCCTCCACAAAAATTGAGAAAAATCGAGATTTTACCAGAATGTTCTAGTAAATAATGAAAAAGCTTATAAAAGCTGAATTGAAACAACTCATTTCAGTTGTACTTGCAGCTGTTTTAAGCGAACTGTTTGTTTACTTAATGCTGTTACTGATTATAGTGGTTTCGCTGTGAGATTGGATTAACTTTATTTGCTTTTGAATTGAGTTTTGCTTAACGTTTGAGATATTCTGATATTGTACAAATATTTCTGAAGAAATATTTCAGCATTTTGATTTATTTCTGGTGGAAAGAATAAATTTTTGTTAACTTTTTTAACGACTTGTGCATTCAATGTATAACGAACCTGTACGCACGCAACAATTTTTGGTGTCAGAAGTGGGATTGAATGCCTTTCACTAGAGCTATGGAAGAACAATTGAGATAACTCGTCGCTGCTTTTGTTGCATTCCAAGAAAAGATGGAAGCTTCTTAAGCATCATGTAAAGAAGAAATTAAAGCTGGCCAAGATTCCGCTAAAGAGGCGATAAAAGCTGGTCAAGCATCTGTTAACGATGAAATGAAGGCGGTTCAGGAATATGTTGAAGATGAGATGAAAGTGGTTCAAGAATCTGTTAAAGATGAGATGAAAGTGGTTCAAGACAAGATGGAAGCTGGTCGAGAAAAGATGGAAGCTGGTCAAGAAAAGATTGAAGCAGATCAAGAGTAAATGAACAGAGAAATTACCTGTATAAAAGAAAACATATTTGAGTCTATGGAAGGCAGAACAGGTGCGGTTGAAAATAAAGTTGTACAAATTGAAGAAAAAGTTTCTTCTGTGAAAGAGCAAATAGAAGAGAGAGTTTCGGTCGTGGAACAAGAAATAGGTAACAGAGTTTCTTCTGTAAAAGAAGAAATCGAAGGAAGACTATGTGCCGATCAACAACAAATTGATGACAGGGTTTCTTTGGTCACCAAGGAAGTTGATGCCTTAAAGAAATTCGTAGCCACAGCAGGAAGCAATACTGATGGATTTAAATTTTTACCCCTTGCCTGCTCGTCCCTCCTTGAAGTTATCGACGTATGATGGGAAGACCTCCTGGCAAGTGTATAAGACACAAATTTCTAGAACGAAAAAAACGTTTGTTCTGTCAAGGAACAAATAGAAGAGTTTCTGCAGTTTCTGCAGTGGAAGTTTTTGCAGTGGAACAACAAATCTGAGTTTCTGCAGTGGAACAACAAATCAATTACAGGGTTTCTTCTGTGATTACAGGGTTTCTTCTGTTTCTTCTATCCTCCTGGCAAGCGTATAAGATACAATTTTCTATAGTTGGAGATGCGAATGGATGGGATTTCCAAGCTAAGGCCTGTCATCTCACTGCTTCACTGAAAGCAGACGCAGCGGATATTCTGCAGACTCTTCCCGAAAACCAGAGAATAAACTTCGAAGCTCTATCCAGCGCATTGGAACTGCGCTTCGGGGAGAAATGTTTGAAACACTGCAGTAGGCTGCAATTAAAATCCTGTCAACAGAAGCCCACCTAAACACTCCAAGAGCTCGCCACAGATGTTGAAAGGCTGTCCCATCTCACCTTTACGGAGTGCCCGAGAGATTCAATGGAAATCCTCTCCCTGCAGTACTTTATCGGCGGTGGATCAAGACTGGTCGCCTAGACGATTTAACCAGAAAACGTGAATGCCTTGACACGGAATATTGGTGACAAGAAACCGACTGTAAAATGCTGGAACTGCGGTGCTGAAGGGCACATTCGGGGAAACTGTAGAACACCCCAGAGCACGGATGGGAACATCGCGCCTGTTAAGAAGGAGGGAAACTAATTCGTGGCCATCTCGCGGGGCGGAGATTGCCAGATAAAGAAAAGTCCCAGTTTAAAGCGCTTCAGATTTCTGCAGTGAGTGGCGGCAGAAACGGACTTTTCATCATGGGACACATTAGGGGAGTTCCTTGTAATATAACCATCGATACAGTAGAAAGTGTTACCATCATTCGAAAAGATGTGGCGGAACAACTGAAAAGCAAACTCATCTGGACGCCGCCTCCAGAATGTGTCAGGCGAGAAGATCGAAATCGAACGAAAATTAAACGTTAACATCACGTTTGGAAATACCGCCTACCATCACACGGCATATGTAGTAGAAATTACAGATCCTTGAATACTCGTATTGGACTTTCTAAAGAAATACAATTTTTCTTTGGACTTTAAGAATAAAGAAATGCATTCTGCCTCTGAGGACATAACCTTATTCGGGAATTATGATGAAGGAGTGGAATCTATCCCACAAAATCATAGCTCAAGAGCGGCAAGAACAGAAATTTTACTTCCTGGATCCACAACCGAAAACAGAATTTTCCGCTACGGCATCATGTAATATCCCAAGAACTGTAAAAGTCCTAAAGGAGTACTAATAACCTCAGCACTCACCGGCCTGTCGAGGACCGTTATCCCGGTGAGAGTTGCCACTGTAACTGACAAGGCGAGAATTATTAACAAAGTGAAGTGGTTGCAGAATGTACTCCAGTAACCAGCGTTGAAAGAAAAAGTAACAACCCAGAAACCGTGCCTTCAGAGAGCATTATATCGGAGTTATTGCAGATTGCGCAATTAAACGATGAAGAAAGGAATGCTGCCGAGCGTGTCATTAAAGATCTGCAAGGAGTTCTCTCCAGATCATCTTCTGACGTGGGTCGAACCAGTTTGACTCAACATAGAATCGATACTGGTGATCGTCCACCAATCAAGCAACATCCAAGACGTCAGCCGATTGCGAAACAGGAAGAGGTACGAACACTTTTAAAGGACATGCAAGAAAGCAATGTCATCGAGCCTTCAGCAAGTCCCTGGGCATCTCCCATCGTCCTGGTGAAGAAGAAACACGGGTCAACCATATTTTACGTTGACTATCGCCGGTTGAACGAGGTTACGAAGAAAGACAGTTATCCTCTTTCTATAGGTTACGAAGAAAGACAGTTACCCTCTTCCTAGAATTGACGATATTCTGGATACTCTTTCTGGAAGCAAGTGGTTCTCGACACTTGATTTAAAGAGTGGATATTGGCAGGTAGAAATACATCTTGATGACCGAGAAAAGACGGCATTTACTATAGGACAAGGACTTTGGCAGTTCAAGGGGATGCCGTTTGGACTATGTAATGCGTCGTCTACATTCGAACGCCTAATGGAGGATGTTTTAAAAGGTGTTTTCTACAAAGCCTGTCTGATATACTTGGATGACATCATCATCGTCGGGAAGAGTTTCGAAGAACATCTGGAAAATCTTAGAAAGGTGTCTCAGAAACTGAAAGAAGCCAATCTGAAGTTGAGTCCCGCTAAAGGCAAATTATTCAGACAGCAAGTGACTTACTTCGGACATGTCATCTCTGATGAAGGTGTGCGCACGGATCCTGAAAACGTGTCTGCAATTAAAGACTGTTGACGTCCCGAAAATGTCCACCAGCTGAGATGCTTTCTGGGGTTTGCACCTACTATAGCAGATTCGTGAAGGATTTTTTCTTTCATCGCAAGACCCTCTTCACAAGCTGACAGAGCAAGCAAAAGTTCATGTGGACAAAAGAATGTGAGGATGCATTTAAGAAGCTGAAGGAAGCTTTAACTTCTGCTGCAATCATGACGTATCCTCAGCTCGAGAGACCTCGCGACCGTGTCGCGAGTAACAAGAACTTGTAGTGGCTTACTGTAGCAAGTGCCTGTCTAAGCTGGAGAGGAGTTACCGTGTCACCAGGAAAGAGTTGCTCGCCATAGTCAAAGCCGTAGGACACTTCCATCATTATCTATATAGCAGAAAATTCCTCCTCGGTACGGATCATGCATCATTGGCCAGGCTTTTAAATTTCAAGAATCCTGGGGGTCAGATACCCAGATGGATACAGACACGCCAGCAATATGACATCACTATCCGTCATTGCAAGGGATCATCGCACGGAAACGCTGTCGCCTTGTCTAGAAGACCTTGCTCAGAAAACTGCCAATATTGTTCCAGGGTCGAAGCTAAATACCAGCTGCTTAATCCGGCCGCACGACAAATTACAACATCAACATTGGCTGATCCAGACCCGTGGACTGACAAGGAAATCAGGAAGGATCAGCTGGAAAACCGTGACATTAAACTCATAACTGATTTAAGGAAGACCTGAAAGAGAAAACCTACCTGGCAGGACATTTCGAGCTATAGTCCCTCGGCAAAGCAATATTAGGCTCTCTGGGACTTACTCCATATTCGAAACGGCGTCTTGTACGGAAATTCGTATCGGATCATGGAAAGACATTCCGATGGCAGCTGCTACTCCCAAGATCCCGGATTTCCTTAAGGAACTGCATAGCAGCCCTACAGGAGGTCACTTCGGAATAATGAAGACCTTATAGAGAGTTCGGGAGCTCTTCTACTGGAATAACAAAAGGATGACGTGCAAAAGTGGTGCTGATCTTGCGATGCCTGTGCAAGTCGGAAAAGGCCGAAGAAACGCAGCCGAGGGAAGTTGCAACGTTAGAATGTAGGAGCACCTTTTGGACGTATCGCCTTTGGCATCTTAGACCTCTGCCACTAACTGCTGATGGCAACAAATACATCCTCGTTGTCATTGATTACTTCACGAAGTGGCCTGAAGCGTATCCTATTTTTGATCAAGAGGCTGTCACAGTAGCAGAGATGATGAGACAGCACTGGGTTTCCAGGTTCGGAGTGCCTCTACAGTTACATTCCGATCAGGGAAGATATTTTAACTCGGCTGTAATCAAAGAACTCTGCAGGCTACTCGGCATTGACAAAACCCAAACAACACCTTTACATCCCCAGTCGGACGACATGAGGACGACAGAGAGGTTTAATCGAACCATCCTCAATAACCTGTCATTAGTGGTTTCCAGAAACCAACAGGACTGGGACAAGACATTTCCACTGTTTTTACTGGCTTACCGCAGTGCTGTCCGCGAGACTACCGGCTATTCCCCATCTCAGCCGCTCTTCGGTCGTGACCTTCGTCTGCCATGTGATCTTTTGTTTGGCCGCCCTCCGCATCTGCCTTCATCGCCTGAGGAATACATTCAAGATCTCCAGGCTCGGTTTGAAGTGATGCACAACTTTGCACGAGAACGATCAACTTGGCGACGGAGAAGATGAAGACCCGCTACGACACAAGAGCTACTGGACATCGTTTCAACGAAGGAGACAAGGTGTGGTTATGGAATCCGACTCGTAGAAAAGGACTTTCTTCGAAACTACAGTCACCTTGGAGTGGTCCTTGCACAGTCCTAAACAGGCTGAACGACGTCGTGGTTCGGATCCTTAAGTCATCGAACTCTAAGCCTAAAGTCGTCCATTACGACAGGTTAGCTTCTTACTATGGCCATAGTAAGCAGTGTATATAACTGTTAATAGTAATGTAAATAGTATAAGACCGTGGTCCTTTTTGTATTTATTATCTGATTTGTGTATAGTATTTGATTTTTGTATAGTATTTGATTTGTATTTAGTATTTGATTTGTATTTAGTATTTGATTTGTATTTAGTATTTGACAGTATTTAGTATTTGATTTGTATTTAGTATTTGATAGTATTTGATTTATATTTAGTATTTGATATTATTTGATTTGCTGAGAGTTAGTTATTGCAATTATTGTTTATTTTGTTATTGTACTGTAATATTTATTATTGCACTGGGATGTCAGAAGTCGCTTTGGTTCTCGTAAGAGAGCTTGGGTTCGAACAACACTCCTGATACCAAACATTGTTGCATGCTTACGGATTTGGTATGGTTTGGTATGGATTTGGTTTGCTTATGGATTGAATGCACAAGTCGTTAAAAAAAGTTAACAAAAATTTACTCTTTCCACAAGAAATAAATCAAAATGCTGAAATACTTCTTCAGACATAAAATTAATCCAATCAGATAAAGTTAATCCAATCTCACAGCGAAACCGCTACAATCAATAACAGCATTAAGTAAACAAACAGTTCGCTTAAAACAGCTACAACTACAACTGAGATGAGGTGTTTCAATTCGGCTTTTATAAGTTTTGTAATTATTCACCAGAATATTCTGGTAAAACCTCGATTTTTCTCAATTTTTTGTGGATGGCAACAGCAATTCCGAGATATTCATTTATTAAATATTAAATGCACGCTGTCTTTTATTTTTACTTTCCCGACGTAGTTTTCACTTCAAAAGTCTGCGTTGCATGGGAAAATAAAGCAATTTTAATTACAATTCCAAATAAATAGCTATATAAATACGAAATCCGTATATATATATATATATACTGGGTTCGGTGAGTTCAGCTTTTTTTATTCTTACATGTTGGTAAATTGTGCATTTTTTTCTTTAAACATGATTGAATTACGTTGTTCGTATTTTCCGGTTAAGGGTTTTGTGCTTTTAGTTAACATGCATGCAATAATTGTAGAATTATCGAGAATTTAAAAGTTGTTTAAGTTTGGCTAAGCCTAATTTTTCTTTAAAATAGCAGCCACATTTGTTTACATTTGAAACTTAGCAGAATAGTGGATTTGTTTCCAATCTAGAGAAACTGAGCTTCGCAATAACAAAGATAACGTCTTCTTCTGTTATTACGAATTCATTATTACTTATTTATTATTGCACTGGAGATCGCACTATTCATTCATTGGACACCAAATTTTAATCATTTGCATATTTGGTCAAAACATTTGTACATACGAAATTTCAAAGCAATCGGATGATTTCTTCTTGGTGCGTCGAGTGTTTTTGCTATAGAGTGTATTTTGGAAGGCAATAACATGAAAAATCAACTAAACTGTCGCTAGGATTCGAATCAGAAACTTTCCGATTGCTTCCCAGACATGCTATGAATTGCATCAATGGTGAAGGCGAAAAATCCTTACATTCTTCCCCACTTAAAGGGTAACTGGGAAGAGAAACGATCCATTCATCATATCAAGGTGGTAATGAACTATCATCCACATTTGAGTCAGGTGCCACTTGTAAAATCTATCATTAAAGGCTTTACGAAGTAGGAAACAAATAAAATCAACTATACCGTGACTGGTATTCGAACTCTGGATCTTTGGCTGCTATTATTTACATAATTAGAGCATGCAGTGAGGAAAAAGAAGATTTCTAAAATCTGATATTAAATTCTATATTAAAACTACTTGTATATGAGTTACGCATACGGAACTTCACAGTATTTCTAAACTTATGACGTAAGTTTAGAAATACTGTGAAATTCCTTTGCATAACTCACATGCAACTAGCTACTAGCCCACACTTAGGAGGTAGGGTTTATCTTTCAGTTGTAAAGTGAATAACTGTGATGAAAGATACGTTGGGGTTTTGCATTCTGCTGAAATCTGAGTTGCATCTTGGAAACGTTATAAACCGTGCGTTTTAATGATATCGGATATTCGGAATTGTATATTTTTGGAGAATGAATATATGCAATTGTTGTAACACTTTCTAAATGTAACAAAACGTGTCATATGCTCCCTGATCGCTCAGGAAACTCAAAATCGAGAACACGTTCTTTTCCAACGGGCCTTTCAGTTATGCCTAAGAAAGGCTAGTTCACTTTGTAAAAAAAAAAGTTTTCAGAATTGATTAGCGCATGTAAATCTTTGGTGAAAGCAAAGTAATGTAAAGCAAATTTTCGTTAAGCTAAGGAGGACATCTGTTATGCTAATCTGTTGCACTTAATTTTATCAAAGTTGTTTACCAGCCAACGCCTCCTCCGTTATGCAAGGCGACCCATGTAGCTCCTCGGAAAGCATCTCCAATGCAGTTTTGAACAGCCATATCTACAATATATAAAAAGTAATTTCATCAGCACTTCTTTTAAATACGAACCAATAATTCTCCTTGATAAAATGAAAGAAATTATTGAATCAAATTATTGAATACGTATAAGAATTTAAAAAAAAATCTGTCTTACTTTTCGCCACAGTACTCTGAAAGAATTCCTAGAACACTTACTTTTGATATAAAATTGCGAGACGAAATATTTTTCCAACGGCTTTTAGTATATAAGAACATAGTACAGTATATGAAAGCTTAAGAATTTCTATATCTGAAGCTATTATTTTCAGGTAAGAAAATCTGTAGGAATAGATTAATGAAATTAAAGTAGATATACCAAAATCAAAAGAAAATTTTAATATCCACCTGCGCAGAAAGCAGAACCATCGCTGATATTGGAGGTTTCTCGGAATGGACTGTCGGTGCCGCTGACATCATGGTGATCACGGCTTAAAACTATTGGGCTCTAAAAAGAAAAAAAAAAGTCAGTAACATTAATGGATGCTATTTTCTACATAATTTATTAAATTTTGCATTTAGGCCATAGTACGTGTCGTAGTTATGATTTAAACGTGCGAATTTGTATTCATAAATGTCTTAAGAAGTAGTGTCGGACGCGATTTTTTAATTATCGCAGAAAACATATGGGTTACTTCTATCTGAGAAGAGAAGCTTTTATGGAAGATTTTTCTAATGAAATCTAGCTTACATTTGCATCATATGTGAGTGCACTCCTTTGCTGAGACTGAGCCATTTATGTAATAATATGTTTTGTCTATGGCCACAATACCTCAGTCGACCGGAACCAGCATTGGAGATGCTGTCGGGAAGATTATAGTGTTAGCGAATAGGAATGGCAGTTTCTTTTCCATACCATCCACGAAAAAAAAAGTTACACGGAATTAAATCTAGAGCCAAAGATGGCTACCATATTAACGCTCCAAATCCATATCCTAAGCTTCCTATCTACCTCTATGGTAAATTTTATTGCTCTTAAAAAATTGTCTTTATGGTAAATTTTGATTGAGATGTTGCTGTAAATGATCTCGATAACGGCTTCTGTAATAGTGATTAGGAAAAGTGTCACAATGAGAGGTATAATCATCAGTTTATGACATCAGCTAATTTTCCAATATGCCCAAGTAAATCCACCCAGTCACGCAGAGATATCTGTCTCATCGGCAAAGTAGGATAGTAAAATATGTATAAAAACTATGCGGAAATATGTAAAAAATTTAATGACTTTACTTCTATTTCAGTGAAATAAAATTTGGCATTCCTTGCGTAGCTTATTTGCCATGAATTTTAAAACTCTTTCACGGAAATATGAATAACTTTTAACTAGTAATTTAAGGAATGGATTGAAGTGTATTTTTTAATTAAAGAAAATCATACAAGAGCTATTGGAAAGGATTCTGAACTTTGTGCAAAGTAAGTGCGAGCTTTTTGGAGTCAACAGCGATTCTAATAATAGATTTAATGTTGTGCACCATGCCTTAAAAAAATTTGATTCATGTAGTGATATTAACCTTAACTCTAATTGTTATTATACCCGTGTTGATTCTGATAACATTGTTGGTAATATGGAAAAATCCTACGATAAAGTAGATAATGTTTTTGAACCTAGCATGAGCAGAAGCTGAAAAGAATTCAAAAAGTCGAAAAACGTATTATCGCTGATGACAAATTTGTTTTGCCGAATAAGACGACCAAGCCCTCTAAAATTTAGAAATAGGGGGGGGCGTTACTGCTCCTGAATGAATTTAGTGGTTTATCTAATAAGTTTATTAAAACTGATAATAATACTAGTAGTGTTTCTAATAACCACGTGGGACCAAATGTAAATGTTGAATGTTTCAGCCTCTTAGAACACAGCTCATTAGAGTTCAGCCTAATGTGGAAAATAGTATATTGATTTCCTTAATATTCTTAAAAATTATACCCATACTATATTTATCGGCCGTACAAAAGGGAAATTTTTAAACGTGGCCCAGTTCTGAGGAAGACCATCGTAGAATTTCGAAATACTTAATAAATAAGCAAATCAGTCACTACTAATTATTTTGGATAGGATTGAAAGACTATTAAAGATGATCTGAGACAGGGACGCGCAGTCCATATGGGCAAGATCGTGCGGCGCGCTACGTTTCCGAGGACTTAAACGGGTCTACGATAATTTTAATATCCACAATACCGACCGGTGGTGAAACTGTACTACTCCTCTTCCTCTAGGGGACTGCATATACGAAATTATTTTTAACCATATTGACTATGCCTTCCCATTCTTAGATGAACACAGTTCACAAGTTCGAAAACATATTTTGTGCAGCTCGTGGTACAACTTACGACAAAGGGAATGACGTAATTGGCTCTCTAATGACTAAATAAGGGAACCATTATCCTCAAGTAAACAGAAATACAGTTCGTTTATTTTGCAGAATGCGAACTTTTATCAGTATACTTTTTTTTTTCTTTTAGTAGAAACGCGTACCCTTTTTCCCAAATAAAAGCAGTTCAGGAGACAAAAATTCGGATTACTTCGAATGTGGTGACTAACAAATGAATTTTATACAGTTTCTAGTTGCAGTCCCACTCTGCAAGTAAGTATTTACATCATTTGTATTTAAAAATAATAGTTTTCGATTTCCCAATGGAGAAAAGATTGATTTGGCAGTTAAGTTTCATAATCTATTCATTGAGTAAAAACAGAGTCGTGTAAGTTCTACAAGAAAGGAAACGTTCCAGTAAAACCTTTTTATATTTTAGCATTTGTAATTTTTCTTCTTAAATATTAAATAATAATAAATTCATATTAATGGTACTTGCTAAGTGAAAATAATTTTTGGGTTGTCTTTGGAGACTAAGGTATAATGATTCAGTTACGTCAGAGAATCAGATAGCTCCTGTGCCTTTTTAATTCTTTGTACGAAGTAAAGGTACTCGAAAATGTTCGGGTATCATATTTCAACGAAAATACGCATTTTGACCGCTATTGAATACAACTTTACAATGTTTTTGCGTGACATCTGTACGTAAGGACAGAATAAAGGACTCTTTTCCCCAAAGCGGGTTGCAAAAAGGATATAAAATGGATTCAGAAACGATTGTTTCGTGACGTCTCTACGTACGTATTTCGCATAACTCAAAAACGAGTAGCTTGAGAACGCTGAAATTTTGCATATAGGACTGCTATAACATGCAGTTGTGCACTCCCCTTTTTGGCTGCAATCGACAGCACCATATATATATATATATTCTCACTTGGCTACTCGGTTCCGTGAGCTCAATTTTTTTATTCTTATATGTTGGTAAATAGTGCACTTTTTGCTTTAAAAATGATTGAATTATGTTGTTCTTATGTTCCGCTTAAGGTTTTTAAGCCTTTAGTTAATCTGCATGCAATAGTTGTAGAATTATCAAGAATTTAAAAAACTGTTTAAGTGCAGCTAAGCCTAATTTTTTACCATAGCAGCCATATTTGTTTACATTTGAAATTTAGCAGAATAGTGAATTAAGTCAGTTTGTGCACCAACTTCAGAGTCTTTTTAACGAGTGGGACCAAAAGTTAGCTTTCAGGTTTTGTGCACCGAAAAATCTGCCTTCATGCCGGCCGAGTTGCTTGTTTTATCGCAGAAATTGTTCTTTGTATTGTTTTGACTGTATTTGGTGTTTTACATTTTTCTATATTTTTCATTTTTTGATGAATATATTTTGAGGTTTTATATATTTTTGCCTTACCGCGAAGTGAGAACTGAATTAATTGAATGAGAAATATATCTGTAATGAAATTCGAGGAAATGAGTTTAAATGAAATGCAGCAAAGAATCAGTATAATTTAATATTTCGCACAAGGAACTCATGAGGAGTACACATTAGATTATTTAACAATTAATTTAAATTTCTGTAAATAAAAAGAGCTTTGTCTTCTTCTTGATTATGACTGCTTTCACCATCGACTGCTGTTTAAGATCATCCAGTTATCCAATTCGTCTTTTCTCGACCAATTTTTTGACTTTCCATATATGAAAATCCCTCGCCGTCAATTGCTTTTTGCACCATTTCTTTAGCTTTATTTTCAGTGTATGGGAATTCAATAAAATTGATGATAATTTATGCCCAGAGTTGATTGCTTATTAATGAAATTTTAGCGTTTAACAAATTAAATAGAAACAATTAATGTACTGCGTATACGCAAAATCGCATTCCGGAGATCCGCATTCGGCAAGGGTTTACAGTATTTGCTTTTATATTAATGCGGTTTTGAGTCTAATTCAGTTGAAAGAGGTCGACATTGAATTAAAGAACTCCAGTTTCCTGTTAACAAAGGAAGGCATAGATTTTCACCATCACAATATTTGAAAGTGTTAAGCAAGGCAAAGTCCTTGAGGGAAGCTGGAAGTGATACCATTTTTTACTTTTGTTGTACATTGCTTGGTAATTCGTCTGCTATTAGTAACTGGTCAAAAAAAGACTATTCTGAGGTGAATCATAATTCCCGAAAAGTGTGTAAACCACAGAAATACTTTCAGAGCATGGAAAGAATTGGGCCGCTTAGACGGTATTGGTTAGGGAAGCCTAATGCTGTAGCAAAGGGCTCGGGTTCGAATCCCGGAGAAGGTATGGATGCTTGTAAATGTGTAGTGTCCGTGCGGTCTGATGATACTCTAAATATGTGCTGAGCCGAAAGTCCTCTCTAGAGGCTGCTGGTAGGGGAAGAGGGGTGGGAGAACATCGGATCCCCCCACGGGGGTGCTCTCCTTTAAAACTCGGGGATCGGAATTAAACGAAGTCGTATTGCCACCTGTATGGCGCTCAAGGCTCTTGCCAACAACAAGCGCAATTTTGCACACCTTGCCGAGATGAATTTCGTGGGCTTGTTCTAATGTTACTGTCAGACAAGTGAGATAAGTCTCAACACAACCAGCCAATACAAGAACTAGACATTCGACTAAAGCAGAAAGAAAAAAAAAAAAAACTATTGATATTGAATATCAATGAATTATGGATATGGAAATTCAGTATTGGACAGGAGTTCTAAAACGTATTATATCAATAATTAGACTATCGGCCTCGGAATGCTTTTCGTGGGAGAAAAGAAACTTCTTAAAGTTGACAGAATTGCCGTTTTTTGCGTTTGTTGAGCTTCATCCAGATATGGAAGATCATATCAAGAACGTTCAACGCGAGTCTGATAAACGGTCTATGATGTATTTATGCAATAATGTGATGAAAAATGTAATTTTAAGCGAAAGTATGGAAATAACAAAAATCGCTAAATATTTTTCCATAATTACCGATTGTAAACCAGACGTAAGTTATATGGAACATCGCTTACTAACGGTAAGAAATGCTTTTCATTCCATTCAAAATAAATGTGAAATTGAAGAAATTTTTATTTATTTATTTAAAGTTAGCGATTCAATCAGAAATAATTTGACAGAATTTATTCTGACACATTTAAAAAAGTTAGGATTTGAGCTAAAAAGCCACAGAAGACAAGGCTGTGACAACGGAAATTATGTGAAAGGAGTAAGAAAGGGTGTATAAAATACTAGAAAATTATCCAAGAGTGTTTTATGTGCTCTGCGCATGTCCTTTTTTAAACGTAGCTGTGAATGATGCAGCGTCTTCTTAAACAGAAACAACAATTTTTTTATTTTTGCACGGGATCTTACACTTTTTTCGGATTCTATAAAGCATTGGGAAGTATTAAAAAATGTTTCATATTTTAACTCTAAAACCATTAAGACTTACTAAGTGGTCAGGCAGAGTAGATGCATTAAAACCTTTACAATTTCAGTTGGCGAAATCTATGATGCATTATTCCAAATAATAGAAGATGTCAACAGAGAGGCAAAAACTAAAGCAAAAGGTTTAGCATAAAATATTAATAATTACAAGATTATATGTGGGGCAGTTCTTTGGCATGATATTTTGTTTGAAATAGATTCAGGATCAAAGCTATTGCAATCTATATGCGCTACCGTTACACTACGAAGGCATGCTGGAAGGAGGGAGAAAATACCTTAAGAACATTTCGAAGGCTTCCGTCATACTGAAATAATCTTCCATACGGCCTTCAGAATGTATGCAACGCATTTATATTATAAAAGTATCAGATACCTTTTCATTTTACTTTGTAATCAGCAAGAAACAAAATTAACTTTCTTGAATTTGGAGTGCCCTTTATTTATATTCCCTGTAGTCTTCGTAGAGCAGAAATTCGGATCAGCAAAATATTCATTACACTTTACTGAAATAAAATAAAATTATTTCCTATTCTTATATACAAATTTCGAGAAGGTATTCAAGAAAGATTTCACTGATTTCACTGCATTTTCCATGCCTATTAACAATGAAATGAAATCGTTTTAACATAAACATTATAAGCATCAAACAAACAGATAAAACTAACTTTGTAGATGACTGGTTGTCTGTATGCCACTCGTGGTAAAACAATATTTGTTATTATATTAGCAGTTATCCTCTTGAAAACATTTGTTAAATACATCTGTTAATTCTGGACTGAAAGCATAAAGCATTATGTTTTTAATTAATTAAAGTACGATATAATATTTCACTAGCTAGAATTTTGGCTCAGTGTAGCCCATATAAAATGTTGGGCAGATTTATATAGTTTCATGTGCTGTAAGAAACTTTGATCACAGAAATGATATTTTGGGCTAAATAATTGAAAATTTATTATTTTTTACTTTTCTCAACCTAAATATGCGTTAAAATATCTCTTGATACAGAATTTTCTCCATACAATCGAATCTTTATTCTTCGATTAGATGAAGACTTTGCACTCTTCAGTTCATTTGATAGATCAGCGCTTCTTAAAATATTTTCATTCATGAATCCATTTTATCGTGTTTTTTTCCGTGAACCTAATATTAAATATAGAATAAATATATAAAAATAAATATTTTACCGCAAATAATGTATTTCTTTAATAAATTATGTACATATGAACAGAAGCAGTTTAACGATTTGTCTTCTTTTTGCTATCTCTTTGATCTGAATCGGATCAGATCCATGAGTTCATTCGCCTTCAAAACTCCCAACACGAAATTAAATCTCTTCAGCAGATCTTCACGCATCAAGGCAACACAACTAAGTAGATGCTGCCCAGTAACTTCATGGTTTTTAGATCTGTCGCAAGTTGGAAGTGTTTTAGTACCACGGGAATATCTGAGGGTCCTTAAATGTCCTGAAGTCAACCGAGCTAGAGCCGTTTGGTCCATCCTGTCCCTCTTTAAAACAATAGTAGTACTTGAACCTGCATTACGATACCATAAGTGTGTCGGTGGCTGTCTCCTACAATTGTTAACTAAAGGCTTTCTTCTGTCGAATATAGTTCAAAGTAGGTCAAACGTTCAGCATAAACTTGAGGCATGGAAGTATCTTCTTTACTAGTCTATCAGCTATATAATTATATTTTAAATTTACATGAGATGGTATCCATTGTAGATAAAGGACAGAAGAATAGGACAAGTTCTTGAGTTTTTCAATAACTTTAATTCCTCTCAGTTCTCTCACATTTCTCCAATTACCTGGGTATTGGATTACCCTTCGGCTGTCCGTAAGGATCCAGGCTTCTCCGGATAAAATGTCGCTCTAAAACACAGCGCAAAGCCACATCAATAGCAATCAATTCAGAGCTGAAAACGGAGCAGAAGTCTGTATTTTGACTTTTGAAAAATATTTCTTCTACGCCAAATTTAACAAGAACCCCGCTACCACTACGTCCATGTTCATTTTGACTGCCATTTGTATACATCAGAACTGCCTCAACAGGTATTCTATTAATCATTGCCAGAGCAGCCTGTCTTAAGTATTCAGGATGTTGAGAGGACTAGTATTAGTCAATAACTCTATATGAAAACATACACTAGACAATGAATCCATAGTCAAGAACTAAATTCAACAGAAGACTGCAATACATCCAGTTTCTTAGCATGACTAAGGGGACTATTCCTTTTTAATCTCTGATTATTTTGCCAGTCATTCAAAAAGATTTCAGTACGATGTTGATTACGAAAACTTAAGAGTTTACTAAAGTAATTCGTAAGATTAGGGATACTTGTCAGCCTCAAAGGTTGCAAATCAGCCTGGTAGAAAAGCTGGATTTCAGCTGGAGTACTGTTGCGAAGTCCTGTAATAAGGCATGCTGCGCTAAGTTGTATCCTTTCCAGTTTTTGAAGATTTGTATCTGAGGCGATATGATAGATTTGGTAACCATATTCAAGAATCGGTCTTTTAAAGCAAATATAAGTTGCCCTTGGGGTCTTGAAGTCAGCGCCCCATTTGCAACCAGTTATAAATTTAAAAATAGTCAGTATCTTTCTAGACCTAGATACCAGTAGATCGAAGTGCTTATTACATGTGATTTCGGAGTCAAGGGAAAACCAAGATATTTGAGATTCCTTTCACACTGTAAGAGATGACCGTTTAGGGAAATTTTCCGATTGTAACTATATAGCAATCTGTTTGTTGTAAAGAACCCAGTTATAGATTTAAGAGGACTAAAACTAAGTTTGTGATATCCAGCAATGTCTTGAATTTCCCTAATTGAATTGTTTACACTGGATTCGAGATTGTCAATGTTTGGACGAATACACCAAAGTACTATGTCATCAGCAAAGAAATAGATTTTGCAATCACGAGTAATAACAGATTATATTTCGGAGATGTGTAATACAAAGGGGTTGGGGCTCAGTGCAGAGCCCTGAGAGAGCCCTAATGATCGGTATCTAGCAGAGAGAGCGTCATTATTATTTAGCACTGAAAGCTCCATTTCGAAGAAAATTGTCAATCCATAAAATAGCCCTCCCTTCGATAACAATGCTTTAGTATAATTTACATTGTAACATAAATTACATTACATCTATTCTTCCATACTCTGTCAAAGGCCTTGTTCAAATCCAGAAGATCCGCAATGGTATGATTAGTCGGATTTTTCTATGAGCATCTCTCACATGTCGAGTAAAATATAGTATCTGATCTTGAGTATTATACCCTTTTCTAAAATTATATCGTTCCATCGGTAGAAGGTTATTACTTGCCAAGTGGTAGCTAATGCGATTCAATAAAAGTTTCTCAAAAATCTTCCAGATAAATTTTGTCAAGGCAACAGGTCTGTAGCTGTCCGGAATACTAACGGGTTTATAGACCTTCCTAATATCAACCACAGTGGCTCTTTTATAGACCCTTGGTAATCTACCATTATTTCAGGATTGATTAAATATATTGGTAATTAGAATAGAAAGGATTGGTAATTCTAAATATTGGTTATTCTTGTTTACCACAAAAACCAATACTTGCAATCATCAATCCGTGCAATCGATGAAAGCCAGGAGGCCACTTAGAGTCAACTTATAAATTACTGATTTGTTTCAAGTTTAATGAGAAGGATGTATTTGTTTTTGCTGCATTAAAATGAAATCTTGGCGTAATATTTGACACTGCCAGACATTTTTCAACGGTCAACGGTATTTGGATTCAAGAAGCTTTAAAGCTGAATAAGCATGTTCCTAAATTCCTGATCCAGAATTCACTCAAGGATTTTTATGGAAACTCAAGTTTTACGTTTGAGTCACTCGATAGCTCAACAAATTATTTTGGCTTTATATAGCCAGATAACTAATCTCATTTTAAGTCAATTAATGTGTAGATGCTTTGTCCTTTTGGGAGCATAAACTGTAGACTCTACTGAAAGACGAAGTAGCGAATTTTCGCTATGTCTTGGAAGAACGGATGATTGCAGACGAAGGTTTTAACAACTTTTTTATTTTAACTAAACGGAAAAGAACATGCACTCATTCGGTGCTCACAAATTAAAAGTCACTTCTGGCTAAGTAACTTGAAAACAAAATAATATGTACAATCATAATGAATTAAATTTTAGCTACATGACTGGCTTCTATACAATCTAAAAAGCTTAATTGGCTACACGTAGCAAAGCCGAGCCTATAATATCAATATAATCTAAGGTAAGTGGCTAGTACAAAGCTATTCAGCTACAGAAGCTACTTCAGACATGTGGCATAAACTCGCAACTAACTCTCTCCGACCGCGAACTCTTACATTCTGCTACTTAAATACTATTTCTGAGCTCATTTAGATTTGCATATACGTCATTTAAATTTCCATTCTGGCAGGAATTTGAAACCAGAAGGGAAAGGAAAGTTTCTTAAAATCAAAGTAATTGGTTAGAACAAAATAAAGTCTTTACAATGTAACTTCTTTAAATTGCTTTACGACCTCATTTGGGGTCGCGACCCATAGTTTAAAAAACGCTGCTCTAGACGAAGAATTATTTGTCCTTTGGGTGTTGTATAGTTGGATTTACTCGCAGAGCTTAATTTCTAAAATTAGAACGTAGGAGCTCTCCAGAAGACCACCAGAAATGGTGAAAAAAAGAAGCAAATCAAATAATGAGTACTTAAAATTAAATTGCGAAAAGATGAATAAAAATCAATAAATTAAGTTAAATTAATGAAACATAGTTAAATAATGGGTTAAAATAGAGCTCATCTTATTGGAACTTCCGGCAGAAATTACTATTTCACTTAAGAGCCAAGTACAGAAGCTAGGTTCGAGTGAGCTTCAACTGAATTTAAGAGCTTTTTGGAAGGCGAATTTAAATTTGGTTTATGCGCCGCTTAACAGTTTTTCTGAATTTTTGATCTAAATCTTACCTCTCGGTTTATATTCTGAAAAAAATGTGGTATATACTACTGTTGTGCTAAGAAAACTATAGTATTATTTCTACGCAAAACTGGCGTTACATAAAATTTGTAAAGAATGAGAAAATGAAAATAAAAAATTCTTACTTCTATGAGACCGTCTTTTAAAGCTTGATTAAATGCTAATGCTATTCTCAGTCTCCCTTTGTGGTCTGCATACAGAATCCTAGCTTGTGAACCTACAACCTCGAGTATTAAATAATGATAATTATAAGCATCTAGAAGTATTTAGTTTTAAACAAGATGAAAAAATAGTGTTGTGAACTAATTTGGAGAAATAGTCATGGTTACTTTATTAACACAAACAAACAATACAGTTGGAAAAATAACAAAGTTAGAACTAATGCAATTACAACAAGCTGCTTGGAAAAAATTTTAAATTAATCCAATTACAAGAAGTTGCTTTTTTATATGAATGCATCAGTTACCAAGCAGCCAATTAATCAGACTATTTGGACTGTTACAACCTATTTGGATATTCAAAGGAAGAGAACTATGTAATCTTTATTATCTGTTTTGTATATTTTTATTTCGGCAAAGTTCATAAATTAAAAAAAAATAGATTTTCAAAAAACAAAATATACTCGTGCTAAAAAATAAGCAACAAACACTAAAAGAAAAGATACGAATGTAAAAAGGGGAATTAAAACATACAATTTACGAATGAAATAAAAGTTGCATCGCCAAATGCGAACAGGCAACCAGAATTAATATAAAATCCAATCCCGCAGTCAACACTACATTGACTTAAAAAGGGGCATGTCGGATTTGTGCGAGAGTTCGCGAATCTCGATAGTTCAGTGTAATCCGAGATAGCCAAAGCGGAAAGCATGAGCCGAAGATACCATTTGCACGACGAAATGCGTTGGAGGGCTGTTGAAATGTTGCAAGTTGGTGCAAGACAATCATCCGATGTTGCGAAAGAGCTGACTGTGCATCTTAATGCATTATCAGTAGGCTGTGGAATCGTTACCAAAGGGATCAAAACCCCTGTAGAAGACATGGCTTTGGACGCCGGAGAATTACCACAAAGACCAAACGATCGCTTCGTGCTGCAATGTGCAAGACGCTGTAGAACACCAACAGCGCGACAGCTGGCGTTGCATCTCTATGCTGCTGCATGACGGCCCACATCCTGCCAAATCGTGTCGCTTCGACTGTTTGAAGGTGGACTCTACGCCTAACGACCCGTGGCTTGTGTTCCTTTTTCTCCATTTTATATCAGAGCATGGTTGATTTGGGCCCGTGAACATCCAGTTGGATACCAGAGCAGTGGGGCTACATACCCTTTACAGATGAGTTTCGATTTAACTACCAGAGCGATTACCGAAAGGCAATGATATGGCGAGAGGGGTACACACTATCGGGAGCCAAAAATCGTCGAAAGAAACCATTACAGAGGTGAAGGCTTACTTGTAAGGGCTGGGATAGCAACGAAAGGTCGCAGCAACCACTACGTGATTCTTGATAGCTCCATCACAGCGTCTGATATCGCGACGGAATTCTAGACCCTCTTGCGCGCCGTTTTATGGCTGCAATGGGTACCAACGAGATATTTATGGGCGATAACACTTGCCCTCATAGGGTAATGCGGAGTCATCTGAAGAATGAAACCTTTTCACATCTGGCATGGCCTGCTAGATCATCGGACCTGAATCCCGTACAGCACGTGTGGGACACATTGGGACGAATGATAGCAGATCGCAGTGTGCCTCTAGCACCATATAGGAGCTCCGATATGCATTACTACAGGAATAAGCGCTATCGCCACAACCAACAATCAACGGCAGTATTGCCAGCTCACCTCGCTGTTGTCAAGCATCCATTTCATATAAAAGGTACCAGACCCGTAACTAGCGTGATGTTTCCATTGCACATTCTTCCCACTCATTTGGTATTTCGCGATGTGATGATCGTAATACATATGTTTTCGTATGTCTTTATTTTAATGTTTGCTATGTTGTCTAATTACCAGCCTCTTGGATTAATTTCACACGTATCCATTCATTAAGGAGTTTTTGTTTTATTCTGAGTTTTTTTCTTTGTTGCTTATTTTTTAGCTTGAATGTACAAAAAACTTTTTTTTTATTTACCGAAACAACACACAATCTATTTTTAGTTCAATTAGAATTAATTTTTATTTATGTAGGCCTTAAAATTAAACACATAACCTTAATTCTCTTTTTCTAGTGCTAGAATTAAACAAAGAAATTACTTGCATGAAGTAAACCGCGTAACCTTTCCTAGTCAATTCATAAAATTAAAATAAAAAATTTATATTTACTTAAAATAAAATGATTTATTGATGAAAAGATGTACAATTTATTAATTAAGATACAATTTAAACTTAATTAAATAATACATAATATTAAATAAAAAATGTTGATGAAAAATAATAAAATTGACTATAAAACTCATGATATTAAATTTAAATTTAATTCTTCAATTAAAAATTAAAATCACGTAAATGAGTTAACAAATTTAGTTTTTCTTGGCCTAAAAAGAACAAACGACTGACAAAAACTAGAGCTCTGATATATGGAATCTTCTCCTTCTTTGCCGCGTGCCTTTGTAATGCAAATGAAAGCAATCAAAAAGTCGAATCTCAGTTTAAGGGAATATGAACAGTCTTTACGGTGCATTTGACTAAAATTGGATGAATGATAATTCGTCACCATCTAGATCTGGTAACTGCATTTCTCCTTCTCCTCAGTCACGCTTCAAGTGAAGGAGACTATAAATATTTTTTTTTCTCACTGCGCTGTGTAGTGTAATTAGGAGCACGTGCGACTAACATCGGGAGAGATGGAATCCGAATCGCGGAGAGGGCATCACTGGTTTTTCGTATTTCCTGCTCCCAGAAATAATAACAGATTTTGCAATTTTACCCTTAAAAACGTAATGTCGACTGTTTGTAAAGGTCTCCTTATTATAATTAAGCCAAACAAACAGGTAGAAACTGGCATCTTCATAAATAATTCAAAAAGAAAAACAAAGCTTCGACAAATTCTCCTTAACACCCGGAGAATAACGCAGATCGGCAGAATCACTCACAAAGCAAATTTTAGTTGTACAGGCATACCGACTGAATTGAATCATTGAACGGGCCGTATTCATAGGGTAGCCCAAGCACTTCTGAAAGATTCGAGAGGAATCGCTCCTAGGGCTTCGAAAATCCTTTTTTCAATAATTTCGTTAAGATGTCGAGAGATCTTAAAATGTCACCAAGTGGACGAAAAAATTGTCAAAGCGTCTGCGTCTCTTCTAATTGAGCTAACTGTCTTCACGATTCAGAATTACAAGATCTACAACGTAATATACGAAATAATCACTTAGAAGCACAAGAAGTGGCCACAAAGGTTTTTTTAAACAAAAATATTTAATAATCTTATCACATAAAATACGTTAAATAAACAAATATTTAATAACTTATTACATAAAATGCGTTAAATATACAAGTAGATAAAAACAATATATAATACTAAGAAATACATAAAACCTGAAATAAGTCATATAAACACAGCCATTTACAGAAATTTAAACAATACCATGAACGATTTATTTAGAAATCGTCCATCTTAAATGTGTTTGCCTGATATTAGCTTATTTTCTTTTACATGAACTGGATTTGAATTGTAAATATTTATACGCTAGTATAATAACCGTTGAAAATGAATGGTAATTTCTCATCATGTATGATGTTTTCCAGCTGTATTTCTGCACATCAGAAATTGTGACAGAAATGATATGTCTCGCGAGTCTAAAAATGAATTTTGAATGACCTTGAACGAAAGCGCTGAAATCATTGAAAAGCGTTGAAAAGCTCATTGAAGATGAGCATTATGTATATTATTAAGTATGGGAGACTGATGACAGAATTTTCCCCACGGAATCGCCGTTTGTCGATCCGAATGATGGAGAAAAAACTTTATATTCCTTATGAACTACTGTCAGTGAATAAACGCAAAATGTGTATAAAGGTTATCCCTTACCACTTAACCGAAGAATGGAATCATATAGCGACTTCATCAGCATACCAGATAGTGAGGCCTGCTTTTACAGTTATCAAAAGTGGAATTGAAAAATGATGCTTGCAGTGTGATCCTGAACCTAAATGCCAAAACATGGAGTGACGCAGACCCTCATCGTCGAAATCGAAAAAGTTTCATTTCCAGAAGTCTAAGGTAACGATAATATTGATTATCTTTTTTCGGCTATCTATAATGAATTCATACGGGAAGGCTTAATAGTGAAACTTAAGTATTTCATGATTATCTGCATCCGCACAAAAAGTCGCCTACTCATTCTCGAATTTGTGAATCGGGAAGAAATACCTGTTTCGTTCGTAAAACCATTTTGCTCTTAAGTACTGTTTTGTTCATAAATAATAATAAAAAGAAGCATTTTATGATGGGGGAGGGAGGAAAAAACTAAAGTCTCTATAGTCAGTATTTACATTTCTACAGCCAATGGCGAAATGTCCGTTCAATGCTACAAATACTTTATATAGTATTAACTATACCAATACTACAAATTCTACAAATACTATGAAGAGAAATCACTGTTAAATAGTATAAAGGCGTAAATCGTATGCATTCAAGGACCTACGCGATGCGCGCATTCGTGGATTATTTATTGTCATGTGAATACTCGAAAATAGGCTAAAAATGAGCAGTTCTATCGAAACTTGCTCCGAGGATGTGAATAATCAGAAAGTACCGCGATTTTTAAGTGTGAAGTTCTCAATAGGCTCATGCGTTCATATTCGTCGTTATATGACCGCCGGTCGCTAATTCGGGATCTTGGTTTCTTTTATAATCGACGATGCTCGACCTCACATTCCGATGCATATGAGGCCCTTTTCAATTAACTGTCAAATTTCACTGAATTGTATTCTCCCTTGTATTCTTCCAATTTTGCTCCATTAAACTTCTTTCCAGAACTCAAATTCCAATAAAAAGTCACAAATTTGTGATATTTCGCACATCCAAGTCGCTGTGATGAAGAAACTAAATGCAATTCGGATAGAGCGCTTCTACAGATGTTTCCTAAATAAATGCAGTCTAGACTACTTTATATCAGAAGAAGGAATTACTTTGAAGAGCAATGAAATATGACTGTTCAAATATTTTATACTGTCATATATCTGTGTCATTCATCGGATGTTTTGGTCACACCTTTTGCATATTTCAGCAGACACATTTAAGTTTTGTTATATCTTACTCAACCTGTTCGTGAATATAATTTTTTTCTCTATGTTATCAACGACATCTGGTCTATCTTCCCCCGGATTAAGTATGAAATAATAATACGAGTAATGCAGTAGACGAAATGATCACGATCGGCAGATTGGGTAGCGTAATATATAGTCTTATGCTTGTACCATACGTATTTGGGTCAGATCATTTATTGTGGGAATAGAATACGTGATAAATAGATTCACCCACTTCACAAGAGCAGTTATTAAATGCTAAGAATTCATTAAACCTTTTACATCGAACGAAGAATATATTACAACTGTTTACAATGATATAAATTACTCTGAGAATAATTTATTATATCATCTTCTCAGTAGAGCAAGATTCTGTATTTCTCAGTTTTTGAGTGACATCTGGAAGGTCAGTTAAGATTAGTTTCGGTGCTTTATTGCTTAACTGAATCGCAATATTAACAGAAAATTATTTTATTAAGGCACCATGTTTTTAGCAATTTCTTAAATTGGCTTTGATACTAACTACTGAATGCACGTCTTGCTAATTCTTGAAAAAATAAAATACTGACAAAAATATGAGAAAGATACCTTAAGTTGAAATGCAATGAATATACGAAGAAGACTATTACGTATTATTAATGTACTTAACAGTATTTCATTAACTAAAGCATTATTTTTTCTTTATATTTAATTACTAATTACTTTTTTATTATCACCTTACTTTGTAGAGACATTAGGTTTATTTCGAGGCAGGAATCATGAAAAATATGCAAGGCCTTCGCCGGGAATCGAACCACGGACCTCTGAAATACCGGCTCAGCGTGCTGACCATTACACCACGAAGGCACGCTAAGAATGTGGGAGATATACCTTATATACTCCCCTTTTTAAAGGGCGACTAGGGTTTTAGGGGACCTAGTCGCCAAATCCTGGGTGCGGAGATTCATCAACAACCCTTTTTTCGAAGCAGGAATCATGAAAAATATGCAAGGCCTTCGCCGGGAATCGAACCACGGACCTCTGAAATACCGGCTCAGCGTGCTGACCATTACACCACGAAGGCACGCTAAGAATGTGGGAGATATACCTTATAACTTGTCTATTTATCTATTTTCTTATTTCTTGACAGTCTCTGTCAGCATTTCATATATTTCTAAATTTATAAATTAAGCACTGGGTGGAACTATATTTAAGATATTACCGAAAATGTTATTATTGCATTTTCATCAAGCAAAGGACTTAAGAAATGAAACCCTAAAATTTATCTGCTTAGTTAAATATTGTTATTTTTCTCCAGTCACATAGAAAAATGAAATTTGTAGTGTATTCCTTTCTTTTATGCCTGAATAATGGATATAAAATTTTTATTGTTCATGAAAACAAGCTGGCTTCAAAAAGTTCTCAGGTTGTAACTATTAACATTTTTTACTGTCTTAAAATATACACTGTTTTAAAATACGCTTCTATATTATATTTTGAATATATCCTGTAGTTTGTTTAATTAAAACAAATGCAAAATTTCTACTAAGTCTTTCTTTCTTCACTATTTTTTTTAAATTCCTGTGATCAGAATAATGTACAACTTACAAGGTTATGACCTGCAGCTTCTTTAATCCATTTGATGTTGTCTCTATACTGATCTTCCACTAAAGGTGGCACTAAAAATAAAATAAATAAATACAAAAAGTAAAATAAAGAAGTTCTTAATATGAGTTAAAAATATGTGTTCAGAAAAATTCTGAGAAGGAACTTTCAATCCAGAATGTTCAATGTTTCTGAAAAAAGTACAGATAGTTCTCTTCTTGTGTAAATGTATATTCATAAAAATTGAAGGTTGAATCACTCTAAATGAATAATTAAAATTTATAAAATAATATATATAGCTATATAGAACTTAAAAGGTATTTTCTCCTTCCTTCCAGCATGCCTTCGTGGTGTAATAGTAGTTCAATGTGCGCGTATTCGAAAGGTCCAGGCAAGGACGTTGCACATTTTTCACGTATCCTGCTTCAATGACTCTACAAACTGTTTTGAGACTTTTCAAAATTTCAAAGAGGTTGCTTCGGGAATCGTCACATGATGATAAAGTGAGCTAAACTAAAAAAAGATAGAACTTGCCTGTGTGTATATCACATAGCGCACAGACAGATAAGCTTGGAGCTCTAAAATTTGGCGCACATGTTGATCGGACGGTAAAAGTGTACACTATAAAGCAATTTTTACAAAATTCAATCAAGATTTTTTTTTTAAATTTAACATTTTCTGGATTTTTCGCATTTACCTTCCTTTAACGAATGAGCTAATGTTCCAAGTATTTAACACTGAAGAAAGCGAGAGAAAACTTTTAAGTAAATTTGATTCCTTATCTCTTATTTAATCCGCCAAATGTTTGGCGACTTTGTAAATTCCTTGATTATTTTACCACTGCGAAAATTTCAACATTCAAAAATTGATCCGTTACAAAACTTTAAAGTTTTCACAGAATATAAAACAAACTAATCGTTTTCTTTTAAAACAATAATAAAGATTAATTAGATAGATTTATATATATATATATATATATATATATATATATTGGACCTTTGATTAATCGGAGTATTGCGAGAGAGCAGATAAGCATTCCGTACCGCGCTGTGTGCATAAAAAAACATCCGTTCTTGCGATTGGTCCATGGATACCTTCCTTCATGGATTGAACATACTTTCCGACGGCATCATTTTCTCCATGCTTGGAAACGCCTTGCCTGTCGTAATGATGTTTAGGCGGTATTCTTATTGTTTTGTTTTCAAAATCCTCCAAAGATGTTACTAACATCAGAAGCAATCTTATTTGCTTAGATTATATAAATAGCTGAGTTCATGAGTTTAGTGCAAAAACCGAAACACGTTGGATTACACGACGATCTTGACCCAATTGTAAAGGGATTTTATGTCGTAAGTATTTGTTAGTATGTGTAAGTAAGTAAGTATGTAATTTTATTGCATTCTGTTCCTTTCATGTTGCAGAAAATATTTCCTTTGCAAGTTATTTCCATGTCAATGTCCATGTCTTTAACATTCTGTTACTTTAAATGAAAGAAAATAATGTATTCAGAGTTATCGCTGAATTTAATATACGTGTATAAGAAAAAAACTTCCTCCTCTGATAAACACTATTTTCAATCAAAGGTACAAAACATATTGCACGTTAAAAAATGGGCAATATTAAAAATGTAATCCTATTTAATACAAACCTACGTATCTCTGTTTCGCTGTTTCAGAGCTATAGTAGTCTAACTTAAGAAATGCATTTTACTTTTTCAGACTGACTAAATGTCGTTAATTTATTGTGTATTATGTTAGCTGCCAACGTTTTTGCTATTTGGGAAAATTGATGTAGCTCATGTTTTCGGAGATTGCATCTGCATAGAATGGATATGCAATGAACATGAAATAATGAATTAATAATTCACAACGACTCTAAAATTAACCTTTTAAATTAAGAATACATTTATTAAAATCCTCTGCACCACATTTGAAGAAATAATACTTTTTCTTTAT
>KK118043.1:48220-71903 GCA_000611955.2 Stegodyphus mimosarum | reverse complement strand
AAAGAAACACTTCATCTTTTATATTAAAATACGCTACTATAGTACCATAAGAAATGTAATCTCGTAGTAACAAAAATAATGCAATTAACAATGATAGTCCTGTAGGAGTACAAAGGTATTTAAAATTTTGGAAGTATTTAAATAATAATAATTTCATCCAACAGTAATATTAAAAATAATTATTTACATTTACGCCTATTAAAAATGCATTATTATAATTTTTATTTCAAACGGTTGATATAGTGACAAGTTTTCAAAAAGCAAAAAAACAACAATTGTTTATCAGAATGCTAGTTCGATGGGTGGATTTAAAATATGTTAAATTCCTTAGAAATGTGTAAATAATTGTAAATATTTCCTTTAATAAAACTGTTTCATTAGCATCGACATTGTGTTTTTTTTCAGTTATATTTATTTGGTGACAACAATCATTTCGGTACTGCTATAAAAATGTAAACAACCGGTATGAAGGTATACTCTCGCGCCCAAACAAAGTTAAGGCATTTTTAACCGCAGAGGAAATGATGTAACCGGAAGCCATACCCAATCATGAGGACGGATCATGATCTATGCTCGCGGCGCGGTACAGAATCTTTATAGTATGATCCCGGGGATAATGTCCAAGGTTAAATCAAAATCACGATTAATCCAAAAGAAGTTTAAGAAACACAGCAAAGCGGAATAACCTGTATTACAATTAACAGAAAATGCCGTTAACAGTTTGTATATATTTTTAAGCTGTAAAATTTGGAGAATAAGTTCATTTGGTTATGTAAATTAAATCAGCAATCAAAACCAGGACAGCGTATAGCGGGGGGGAGGGACCTACAATACTTTTGTTGCTATTATTCCTGTATTTCTGTAGAAATCGACGATAAACAAGATATTAATAACATAATAGCAGTTCACTCGAGTTATTCTTGCAATTTAGCCATTTATTTTTAATGGATTATTTAATATTATTTATATATTGCAGAATATGCAAAGTTAAACTACTTTTTACAGTAGTGGAGAAAAACAATTCCTAAATACCGTGACAACATCTACTACCACTAGTGTTAACTTCCGCAATTTCTTTTCTTTTTTGGCCCACAAGCACATGATAGTAAGATCGCTGAATACTCGTATTTCGATCCGGATTCAAATCACAGCGAATGTTCTGACAGTAGGGAAGTTTTTGTGGTTTTCCCCCTGTGTTACACGGCATTGCATCCTTTCGTAAAATAGCAGTCGTACTGCCATAATACAAACAATCCGACTGCAAGCTTTTTTTTTTTTTTTTTTTTTTTCCATTTTACTTGTAGCAATTTTTCGAATGTTCCACAGCCGTTTGTTAACTCTTTTTTGTTCTTTTTTTAGACAACCCTTAGTTTATCCTCAACGTATTAATCCTCTTCAGTTAACTGGGAATTCACCGTGTATTAAGATTTGTAATATTACTAGTATTTCAAGAGAAAGGAAGCTTATTTCTGGGTTTAGAAACTGCATGATATCTTCTTGGAAAAGGTTTCTAAGCGAGGACACAATGTTTCATTTAAGTATTTGTTTTTCTTAATTTCACTGTTGCATCTAACATTTTCTTTCTTTTCAGGATAGATACTGCACTTAATGTTTGTTCACAATCTCCTTTCTTTATGCACTTATTCCCTCCGTTTCAACGTATAGAACTTAAGAACTTGCTAGTGTTTAAAATTACTGGCAGGGGAGCTTTTCTTTTGCCATTTTACTCGTATACGGTAGTATACATACTTCTTTGCATTTCTTTTTAAAACTGATTTTTATTTTACTTTTATCTTATATTCTATACTTTTGCTAAGGATATATTTCAGTGCTCACTTCTTTTTATTGTTATTTTTTTTTTGCCATTTTTTTTAAACTTTCATTTAAGTATACATATTACTAGACTCTTACAGGAAATTGAAGCAAAATAAATACAATATGAATTTGCATTAAGGATTGTTGGCTTCGAAATTTACTTCTATTTAAATATACATATTAATAGTCTTACAGAGAATTAAAAACAAAATAAATTAAACATCAGTTTGCATTAAGAACTGTTGAATTCGAAATTTCGCATGTTACGTTTTTGGCCATTTCAGTGACTATAACTCATTAAGTTCCGATAAAAATAGGGTTTGTAAAAAATGACTAGAAATGCAAGAATTTTTATTAGCACTTTCAGATTTAATATTTTAACAATGTGCTGCAGCGCATTTCAGAAAGGATTCTTTTAGAAATCCCTCTGTTTTTTTAACGATCATCCCTGCTGACAGTGACAAGTCATTATTATACAGATTAGAAAGAAAAATTTTTCTACATTAAGAGGCACGAATTTTATTTCTTTAATATTTTTTTCGTTTCTTTTTTCAATTTCTTTAATATTTTCCTGTAGAGAGTAAAAAGTGTATAAAAAACGTTTGAAATCTTATGATTTTAATGAAATGCACTAATAATAATTTCTTTTATCTCTCATAATATTCTTGGGAAAATGCAATTAAAAAGAAAGTCGTGGGGCACACATATAAAAACTGTATTATTACAGTAACAGAATTTCAAGGAACAATGGAAATGATGCGATCAGAAAAATGATGCCGCAAATGGGAAGCCAAAAGTAACTAGACTATTAAAAGATTTTCAGGTGGCAATTCATCTTAATTTACGATCTCGAAGACCTGCGCTCTGTCGGCTTCAAAATGGCCTTACTGGTGGTCATTTTGGTGTAAAGAAAGCATTTCGTAAAGTTCGCAAACGACAAGGCCAAAGTACCAAAAGAGACGTAAAAGAATGGTGGAAATCCTGTGATGTGTGTGGAGCTCGGAAAGGCCCGCAAACCCTGTACATGAAGAGGATTAAAGCGCTACAATGTGGGAGCACCATTTGAAAGGATTTCTCTAAACTTCCTCGGACTTTTACCTTGTACAACTAAGGGTAACAAGTATATCCTAGTTGTCACAGAATTTACTTTACGAAAAAACAGTGCACTGCTTACGGACGGGAGGGTTTTGTAAATTTCTTTAATTACTTAAATCTGTAGAAATGTAATATTTAGAAATCAGCATAATGCATAATTTGTATGATTGATTTCTAAATTTTTTGATAATATAGCTAATTTATGGTGTATATTTCATTTCAAACATGAAGATTATGTTTTACGAATTGTCTAAGGCAATATTTGTTAATGCTATGCATTATTCCTAAAATCGTAAATTAACTGTAGGTTTTATTATGAAAATTGCTATCATCTATGGGGTTATCATGAAATTTGTTCGCTTAATTCTTTATTCTTTTTACCTCCTTCTTCCACAATATCTTCCAGAACAGATGCCGCTATATTGTCTGTAGTTAGCAGGTCTCGTTTTTTTCCAGAGGTACATACCCACCTGAGAGAAAATATTTGTAAATGAATACAGCATATTGTATCCTGCTATGGTTATATTTACATTATGTTATGTAAAAGAAGTATTAAATGAAGCATTTTGTTTCATTCAAGCACATTTATTAAGCATTAAATTTAAGAAATAAATTTGCAATTTGCTTTTTTTCTAAATTTTATGCGATTTAGGTAGCAAACAACGTAACTATTGTTAAAAGAAAGTATAAATTAATCAGAAAAACCTTAGAAAATTTTAACCTTACAAAAAATTTGAGAAAATAAAATTAGAATATTAACTACTTTTGCGGTTCAATGAATTTAAATAGCGGTTTTATAAGCCGACTTGGAGAATAATTAAAGCATAAATTTTTCATAAAATAGTTACTTACCTAAAAGGACCAAATCCTAGTGAAAAGATGTCCCTATTCAAATAAAATAAAAATGATCATTTTCTTGTTACTCAGTTAAATTACTTAAATTACAGCAAATATTTATTTAAATTATTAAATGCAAGTTTGTAAATGATATTACATTTTAAAATTTTCGAGTTTAAAAAAGTACGGAAAGGAAGGTAAAAGAAAACAACATCTCATATTCAGAAATATTTATTTTGATTTTAATTAGCAATCGATGAGTTTTTTAAAGATTTCCACTATAAAGTAAGTTTAAAAGATCCGATATTTATTCTAATCAAATTCTGCTACTTTATAGCATTTGTAAGAATTCAGCATTAAATTCTATTGCAAATAAATATGAAATAAGGTTCCACAGAGAACTCAAAAAATATAAATTAATTTTTATCATCTGTTTCTATTAAATCAGATTCGTTGATGCACTTTGTTTAAAATAAAGTACGCAAACCGTACTTTTTAATTCAAAGAACAATAAAGTTAAAATTATTGGTGCAACATATTAAAAATTTCTTTACATAACGCATTTTCTTTTTGCTTGCACACAGTTATTCATTAACTCCACGAAATATTTTTAAAAAATCATAGCAAACTACTAAACCAATAGCGAATTTCATCACACTGAAATAGAGAGAAGGTTTAGTTTTTTTTTTTTTTTTCCATATTTACAAAATGTTAAATGTGAACTGTATCTATATTTGCTGACGCGCCATATATTTTTGCGGTTATTCATTTCATCCACTGGCATTTATATCATGATCAACCAGAACCATATCAACAGGTGATACAGTTTGTAAGGACACTTAGTGGAAAGTGCAAGGAGGAAAAAAAAAGTACCTTTGACAAACCCATTTAAGGAAACGTCACATAGGATTAACACTGAAGACTTAATCGCATGTGACTAGGGTGACAACAGCATTAACGCGCCATCTCCTGACCCTGCACCCTTAGGTAAATGTTGATTGAGATATCATTATAAATAGTTTCAACAATGATCTGCATGTTAGTGAATCGGACAACTTAACCCATGAGACTAGGGTGACCACAGCATTAACGCGCCTTCTGCTGATCTTGCCCCTTTAAGCAAATGTTGATTGCGATACCATTGTAAATAGTTTCAACAATATTTTGCATGTTAGTGAATCGGACAACTATTTTATTGAAGGGTGCTATCATCACTATTTTCTACTAATTGTGGCATTAGCTAGCTTAAAGATGTCTAGAATGCCAGGAACATTGGAAATGCTGAGCATATGTAAAACATGAAAATAAAATTCTTTATATTGATTTAGAATTTTTGGAGCAGGAAAAGTAAAAGTAAGACACTGTACAATGTCCTCAGCGGGGTTTGAGCTCCGGACCTCGCGTTGCTACTGGGACGTACTTCAAATTACACCACGAAGGCACGCATTAAAGAGGGAGAAAATCCTTATAAATTAATGATTTTTAAATGTATTCATTGTAATAAAATTTATGAATTTTTAAAATGTTTCATGAAATTATGATAAATCCTGTATGAACTCTTATCCTATACTTTTCATGCCTTACATAAGATGTTCGAAAACGATGGCTGCCTAATTATTTAAGCATTTATCCTAAACATATACTTCTAATTACAAATTTTTTTTCTGTTAGTAGACAAGTGTTTTAAGTTGAGGAAATCTTTAATAATACGCAGAATAAATGTATTAACGTAATGTAGTAAAATTATAACACAAACGCATTATAGGAGGAAAGAAAGTAACTTCGTACATCAGGCTGGGCAATGAAACTGCGATACCTGAGTCTAATAGAATATATTATAACGCTTTATTAACATTCTGGAAGAGTGATTCTTCTTAGAAAAGACTAGAACAAGTCTTGTTCAGTCATTAAAGTATTTTTAGCCATTCCTCTTGCTGAGTCACGATAAGTAATGGCCATTTCATTTCATGATGATAGAGAAATAAAACTTTTCAATTCTGTCCTCTAGCATACTATTAAACGGGTTCAGTTGTTTTGAGATCAGGGCAGGGGATGGTGCAAGACATAAATGATGTTCAGAATCACTTTTATGTTTTTAAATTCACTTTGTCACCAGTTTTGGGGTGTGAATGACTGCATTATCTTTCGAATTCATGGTATCTTCTTTGAGACGCAGTATCTGAACAAGCTGCAAACTTACAATATTTGAAAAACCAGATGATACCGATAATCTTTGACAGTGTTGTGACCGTAGAATTATCAGTATTCTCAGAGATTTCCGCGATACAACGGGTCAAAATGTCATCAGTAAACTCCCATACTTCACTTCGGCCATGATACAGTCCGTATCAAAAGCTTCTGAAGCAGCTGTTATGCATAAACCCTGACACAAGTAGGAAAGACGATTAAAATATGAATCACAATGTAGGTAAGATACATTTTGCATTACCTACCACTCAGCTTTTGCGCTCCTTACGTATTTGAAACCAGCGTTTATCATGAGCCTGGTAATCAATGATTTTATTACAGCTAACCGATCGTAATATGAACTCCGTGAAGCCTGTTACAAAATATTTTTATAGAAATACGGGAGTCAGAAATCTTTAAATAAGCCATTCTGTCATAATTTAAGCAGCCTTAGTTTTATCTTTCTTGACTAAAAACTTCTTATGAACACTGATATAGTTTTCAAATAAGTTCTTATTACATAAGAAATATTCCGACTGGACGAAAATCTTCACTTTTCTGTGATAGGAGTCTGATATTTTACTCGTCGATATATAAAAAGGCCAGCTTTCTTGATATATCACTCAGGTATTTTTATTCAGGTATATATCAATCAGATTTTTTTTCTTCAAACAAAATTACTATTTTTCTTTATAACTTTTCACATGCAGCGAAAATATTTTGCATTAAGTATCATATGTCTTATATAATGGGATGGAATATAAATTTTGGAGGATTCCGAACGAGGTTTTAAAATGAAAATCCTTGAAACGTTGGCACAGATTGTTAGATATTTTGCTTGAATTTTCAGAGTATGTAACCTGAAATTTCAACTGTGCCCTGGTCGAGATTCGAAGCACTATCTTTCGTTGCCAAGGCCTGTATAGGGGCCAGCTAGATTGCAGCTGCGGGGACCTCAAATTTTATTTTACATACATATACATATGTATGTACTCATGTCCACAAATTAAGGATAATTCGGAGTCACGCGGAAATCGAACTCTAAAATAAATATATCACCTGTAAAATCACTACACACATCTTCAAGAATCATATGCAAATTTCAGGAAGTAACCAGATGACACCGATGGTACGTCACAATGACAAGAGTATAAGAGAGTGATATATAAGGAATACAGGCAAAGAAGTAAAATTGTTCGCAGGGGCTTTATAAGCATTTCAGTGCAATAACCGAATAGTTATGACACAAAGGACGCATTTGGATGATTTTTTACGTGGTAGAATTATCGGCCGTCTGGAATGTGGGCGTACCCAACTGGAAGTATCAGACGAACTTGGAATTGCCCAGAGTGTCATCTCCAGGCTTTGGCAACGATACCAAGATGATAGTAATATGAGTAGACGTTACAGCACAAGTCGCCCCAGAGTTAAAACGCCGAATGAGAATCGGTATTTGGCAGTTACTGCCAAAAGAAACAGGCGGAGCACAGCCTCAGACCTGTCTGGTCAGCTCTCTTCAGCCACTGGTACGACAATTTCAAGGCAGACCGTGTACAGACGCTTAGAGCAGATTGGTCTATATGCGTTCCACTTACTGCAACTCACTGTCGCCTGCGGTTAGCCTGGAGGAGAGCATGCATTGTGGACACCGCAACAGTGGGCTTGTGGGATGTTTTCCGACGAGTCCAGGTTTAGCTTGCAGTCTAATTCTCGCCGGACTTTCATATGGAGAGCTCCAGATACCCGTTACCGCCAAGAAAACATCATTGAACTACACCGTTACGGTGGTGCAGGAGTGCTCGTTTGGGGTGGAATTATTCTGGGTTCCAGAACTGACCTGCATGTTCAAATTGGAACCATGACAAGCTAAATCTATTGGGACGTCATTCTGGAACAACATGTACGTTTGTTTCGGGGCGCCATGGGCGCACAATTTGTGTTTATGGATCACAACGTCCGTCCTCACCATGCAAACATCGTAAGCGAATGCCTCCAATCGGAGGATATCACCCGTATAGACTGGCCAGCATTCTCAACGGACTTGAATCCAGTAGAGTACGTGTGGGACATGCTTGGCCGACTAGTTGCAGCCCGTCAACCTCTTCCTACATGTCTACCGGAACTTCGGAAAGCATTGCTTTTTGAGTGGTGTAATATCCCCCAAGATCAGATCGATAATTTGATACTCAGCATGCCTAGGCGTTGTACGGACTGTATTGCATCGTCTGGGAGACATACAATGTATTAACAATCACACCAACCATGTAATATTGGTTTTTTGTCAATAGGTTTTTTTTTGTAATTTGCTCCAGGGAGAAAAAATCGCTAATTTTTTTAATAATATCAAACATGTAGCATCTTTTTTTGCTCTTTACCTTTTGTTTAATAAGTAAGCTTTACAAATAAGTCAAATTTGTTTTGCTTCTAACTCTTCCTCTGTCTGATCTTGCATTATCCTTAATTTATGAACATGAATGTATATATGTGTGGGGGGTGTAAGAAAAATAAAAAATATGTAAAAGATTAAATTAGCAACTTAGAATTCTAAAAATAATAACCTCACTATGTACTGCGTCATTTCTAAATTAATCCATGTCATATGACTCTTACATAATTCTGATGATGTAAATGGAACTGAAAATCAAGCAGCCAATAATAATTTTACACAAGTATTAACTATCAAATCAAAATGCATTGTAAACCAAAACTAAGTCAGTCTGAATTTTCACCTTGAACGTAATTAAGATTTCACATTGAATGTAATGCACTTCCTGGCCTAGCTGAATTGCTGTCTGTTGCTTTTTTCTTGCTGCAAAGTTATCAAAAATGTAAACCTTTTGAAATAGGCATAAATAACGCGCTAAGTTGTTTGTGGCCGCAATATGTTTACTGAAAATAGAATGATTTATTCTGCCTCGACTGCCAAATTTCTTAATCAGTGTGGATCGGCATCTCAGCATTCTACGACATCAAAATTCCTGTTGCTTCTAAGCTTGTTTTTATTATTTCAGTGAGCCCGATAGGATCAATCTCTGCTGCTAACCCAATGGATGTATATAGGCTCTTTCAAGTGATGTGTTGCGCGGAAGTTTACTCCAATGAACTCTCAACAATTTCCAGTGACGAGACTGAGAAATAAAAAGTAGGAATTTGATTTAATGTCGTGTGTTCTAAGTTCTTCGATCGCTGATGTTCAGGTGCCTGCGTTTCTTTTCTCTTTTTTTTTTTTTCTGGTTCAAGGCTGTGTATAACGACATCTGGATACTTCTACTAATGCTGTGCTTTTCGTCGAAATTTCAGTGTCTGCTTAAAAAACAAATGTCTTCAAGTGTCTCAATCTTCAAATATGGTGTTTTTTCAAATGTGAAAAAGTTTTAGTGAAATGGGAATGATTTTTCTTGCAAGATTTATTCATCGTCTGATTTCAAAGTCTGTGATATGGATTTTTTTTTTAAAAAGTTTTATTTAGTGAAAGTGAAAATATCATTGAGATTACTAATCATGATTGGTATATTGAAAATCTGAATACATATTAATGTTTCTTAAAAGTATAATATTATTTTATGAAAAATGGTATTAAAAATTCGAATTCTAATGATTTATTGAAGTCATTAAAGAAGATTTTTTATTATTTTCAGGGAAGGTTGTTAAGATAAATACACTCACGTTTGTGAAAATTGCAACACCAAGAAGGAATCGTCATAATTGAATGCAATTTAATACACAGTTGAGTGGTAGTGGTACAAATAAATGATTAAATGTTCAAAGCAAACAAACAAAAACAAGAGATCAGAATCAGTATTTTGTGTGGCCACCACGCGCCGCAATAAGTGCTGCTACACGACGTGGCATGGAGTCAAACAAAGTTTGAATGTCTGACTGAGGAAGAGCATTCCATATCGTTTGTACGCGTACCCAAAGTTCGTCTGCAGACGCAACAGGACGAGGATCACGAGCAAGACGCCGACCAATGACATCCCACACATGTTCAATTGGCGACATATCCGGGGAACACGCAGGCCAAGGAAGAAGCTGTACCTGCTGCGCTGCAAAGAAGGATTTAACAATCCGAGCAGTATGAGGGCGGGCATTGTCCTGTTGAAATACAGCGCCTGGCAAGCTTTGAAGGAAGGGAACAGCTTCGGGCTGTAGAACTTCACGGATATACCGGTTGCTGTTCAGATTGCCCACAATTCGTAGCAATTGAGATCGTCTATGATATGCTATGGCGCCCCAGACCATAACTCCGGGTGTTCGTCCACTGTGGCGTTCGATAATGCACTCCGGAAGGTGGCGTTCACCGGCATAGCGTCTGACACGAATGCGGCCATCATGGTACCACAAATTAAAGCGGGATTCGTCAGAAAACACGACATGCTGCCAATCAGCACGCCAGTCTCTATGCTGATTGGCCCATTGTAGCCGCAGGCGGCGATGGTCGTGCGTTAGGGGGATCCTGTATAAAGGAGTCCGTGCGCGCAGTCCACACTGCAGCAGACGTCTACGAATTGATGAAGCACACAATGAAACACCTGTAGCTATTGACCACAGTGCTGCCAATTGTCTAGAGGAAGCTGTACGGTCCGTCCGCGCCATGCGGACCAGGTGTCTATCATCGCGAGCTGACGTCACATTTCGGGGTCCACTCCCGGATTTCCGAGTTGTCCGACACTCGTCCGTCCACTGCTTCCAAACGCGCATCACTGTGCTGCTGTTACGCTGCACACGAGAGGCTACTGCACGATACGACAATCCAGCTTCACGAAGGCCGATGATTCTCCCTCGTTCAAACTCTGTAAGTTGTTCAAATCTCGCTCTCTTTCGTCGACGAGGCATAAGTACAGATTGAGTTAACGTTTACCACTAGCAGATAACCACCGATAACCATACACGCCTCGCTACAGCCGTCTATTTATTCGGATCCATCAGCCGTTCAGAGGGCGCTGCTCAGCATACGCATGCGCTACGGATTTGCAATTCTAATCATTTGCATATCATGCGCTACTTTGCATTTCCTGAAAATTTCAGCTCACTCGCGTAAGTCTTTCATGGTGTTGCAATTTTCACAAACGTGAGTGTATTATTTTGAAATTTGTGTTGAAAATTTTGAATAAGAATTTTATAATTATTCTAAAAATGTATTGGATATAAAAAAAATACACATAAGTAATATGAAATTATGGTAAATGCGTGTTATAATTTATAGGTGACTGTATGTTAAGTATAGAGTATGTTGAGGGAATACTGGTTCCTAAACAGAGACCTAATTATTACCTCTGTACAATTGTTCCTTTTACCCTCTTCTTATGGGATAATGTTGAAGGATCTCATTTTATGATTGAGTGTAAGTTTTTTTATATTATTATTATGCTTTTTTTATTATGGAATGCATTAGTGCAGTTCTCAAAGGCCAGTTACCTTATGTAAGGAATGGAGGTCTTTTCAAGCCTAGGCACCCTGAGCAACCAATGCAGAACACACTGGTTAGCTCAAGAGGCTAGTCCTAATGATGGATATCTTTGTTTAGAACTATTGCTAGGCCTTTCATTTTGGTAATATCTCAAATTGCAAATGAAAGATAATAACAGTAAAGACCATAATTTTAGTAATACTATTATAAAATTTATTATGTTAAAATGTAAGTTATAATAATGAAAATTAGTTATGTTCTGAAAATTTTGAAATTTGTTGTGATTATTCAAAATAAGTAATATGTGTGCAAAATTTTTTCTGTTATGATATTGTCTTCAAAGCTTTGCAAAGCCTTCCCTGAAGAAATCTAATTATGTGGGCTGCAAAATACACAAACTTTTGGACTGAAAATTTTAAAGGACTCTAAATTATTATCTAAAAAATTCTAGAAAAAAATTATTTAAGTTTCAATTATATAAGTAATTATTTTTGGAAGTTTCAGAATTTGTATTTTCCAAATTATTTCTCTTCATTTGCTTTCCTTTAAAAAGGCTTCTCTGTCGCTACGCCTTTTTTCTCATTGAAGGGGTGGATATGTAAGAAAAATAAAGAATATGATTAAATTAGCAACATAAATTTCCTTTCTAAATTCTAAAAATAATAACCTCTCTATGCACTGCGTCATTTCTAGATTAATCCATGTCATATGACTTACACAATTCTGATGATTTAAATGGAACTAAAAATCAAGCAGCCGATAATAATTTTACTGAAGTATTAACTATCCAATCAAAATGCATTGTAAACCAAAACTCAGTCAGTCTGAATTTTCACCTTGAACGTAATTAAGATTTCACCTTGAACGTAATGCACTTGCTCGCTACTGTTCGGCCTAGCTGGATTGCTGTCTGCTGCTTCCTTCTTGCTGCAAAGTTTTCAGAAATGTAAACCTTTTGAAATAGGCACAAATAACGCGTCAAGTTGTTTGTGGCCGCAATATGTTTACTGAAAATAAAATGATGTACTCTGCCTCGACTGCCAGATTTCTTATTCAGTGTGGATCGGCATCTCAGCGTTCTACGACACCAAAATTTCTGCTGATCATTACTTCTAAACTTGTTTTTATTATTTCATGTATATATATATAACGTTTTCTACATTTATCTCAAATCTTTACAATACCGATTACCAGCTATGATGAAACTTTAGGAGAGAAATGAAAGACAAATGACATCGGCAAGTAACCGCTATGACAAGCATATGTAAATATTAATAAAACATGTTTTCCCACTGAATTACTTCTCGTCTCCTTTCTAAAACAAATTTTCAATGAGCATGGTTATGACAGTTGAATTGATGGCAAGTCCCTGTTTCACAAACGCCTAATGACAACTGCTGTCTGGCCTTCGAGTCTCGAATATTTTAACGCTTAACTTTTTTTCTCTGGAACAGCGGGGTTTTTCAAAGTATGTTGAAAACGGAATTATTCCGTTTTGTAACAAACTAATCGACGTGTACACACATTTACATTGAAAAACAGAAATCTAGTAATTAGAGGTCAACTAATAACTGTCTTTAACTATTATTTCCCTTTCAGTTGTTTCTTCTCAACAATAGTCATATTTCATTGCGTAATTTCTAAAACACTCCTGTTAGGAACAACGGAATTGTATTCTCAGGTAGATATATGCTTTCTAATATACCCGTGTTCTCAGACTGGATTGACATTAAACATAGAAGTAAGGTATTATATTCATGAATAGAATAGAATATTCCGTAGATAATAGTGGATTATTTACAGTAAGATATAAATATTCCATAAGAGCATTAATAAGTATTTAAGGTACGATAAGGTAAGATAAGAGTATTAGTTTGAGAGAGTTAGTTGACTTTACAAGTATTTTAATGCGTGTGGTGTATCCACGAACAAATGGTTCCGTATCTAGAATATTTTTGTAACGCATGAAGTTGACTGTGGACGGAACCAACCTGATATAACTATTAATGAGGAAAATAAGAATGTGAAAATTTAATTTATTTAACTTGCAGTCATTAGGTTATTTCGCAACAGAAAAGATGAAAAACGAGCAATGCCCTCGCAGGGACTCGAACCACGGACCTCTCGAATATGCCCCGAACATGCTGACCACTACATCACGAAGGCATACGAAGAAGGCGGGAGAAATGCCTTATAAACTAACAGTTTATTTAATTAGCACCTTTACTGTTCCTTCTAACTCCCCTCCGAGCTGGTCACTCCCTTTGTCCATATGGTGGGAGTAGGCAGAATGGGGAGGTTAACTGCCTTTACAGTACTAGAGAAACGAAGACTTACAAGGATTTCTCTTTAACCCTGAGAGAACCACAGTTTTTAAAGTAGTCCATTGAGGCGCGGCAGGGACTCATAGAGCTGTGTGATCGTTAGATGTATGTTTTGGATTGGAAGTTCATAGAGTTTATGGAGAATTGGATGTTTTAACCGCCGTGTATAAGCTGTTTGATGGTCTGGACTGAGTGTCTGGCTTACTGTAGCTTCTTGTTTAGCTACGGGGCTCATTCCTTCCAGGAAGTTATCCAGACTGTTATGTGGCAAGCGTAAGTGCATATAAAGGTTTTAATTGATATCGGGCCAATTCGTGGTCAAGATATTTTTCTTTACATGTCTATATTATATCTTCACCAACCTAATTTATGTCTATATTATTTATCTATTGTATACCTCTGGCTGTGTTAAATTTTAAAAGAAGAAAAGCTTTTATAATTAAATAGATCTTCTAGAATTAACAAAATGTACTATAATAATAAATTCATTAATGATATGTGATAATATATTAATTCAAATCAATAATTAAAAGCACTCATAATTAAAATGAAATATAATATAATAATGAAATAAAACATGACATTAAAGTTGCACATAATATAATAATATTCGTAATAGATGGAAATTCTTTTTTAAGATTTCATAATAAATCAACCATTTTTAAGATAATATTAAGGCGTATTATCTTTATGTAATTAAAAAAAATTAATTTTATTTTTGATTTTGTATTAAATCTCAATTTCTTGCAAGCATTTTAAAACATATCGCAAACAAACATTTGTTCCACAACCAAAATTATGGTAAACCATTTTCTAAACTTTTGCCATTTAAAGAACCAGGCGGTTTGTTAACATTTACATTTCAACAAATTGCTCGTATTAAAACATTTTGAATAACATATAAAATGTCTTTGTATGCAATTTTATACAACTATATCGTTACGCATGACATAAAAGTTAACTTAATAGTATATCTATTTATGTATTTATCAATTTTTAGAGAGTAATGTGTTAACTTGATTCCAAAATAATTCCATTTCAATTAAAATTTCATAGGAAATTCTTGCTTACATGAATGATTCTCTGAACTGATTAAGATTCTGACGAATCTTATAAACACTATATGAGCATAATTTTAGAAATGATAATATGACAGTACACCTCCGAAGTTTAGTCTGTAATTGTGAAATGTGATAATTTTGTTGCATTTGGTATTGACATAAAGACTTATTAAAACTAATTTAATTTTTTATTCAGTATTATATCTGCATGCACTTTGCACGTTACTCTTTCATGAACCTCGTGGTTCGGGATTAATTAGCACCTGGGGATAGCATACAAGCATAGCTTTGAGGCCATTGGTTACACCCAAACACTTCAAATCCAGTACATAGGTGTCAAAAGCATACTTATCGTTTGTGAATTTTTGATCCATATAGTTTTTATCTGCGTAGTCTCTTTGCTGAATGTGGATGTATAAGTGAAAGTATAAAGAGAAAATATGAGTTGAAAAATGTAAGATGGGAAATATACAATTATGTTAATTTCAAATTCTTCAGTTTAAAAGAACAAACAAGGGCAAAGAAATAGAGTGTTGCATAGTTTGTCAACATAACAAGTGTTATTAAGGAGAAGTATTTGTTATGTGAAAATATAAAAGTGGGGAAAAAACTTCAGATTCAGTGATATGGGGCAAAATAATAGTTCGACTCGTTTCCAACTCCAGAAAATAGAAGAAAAATCGGGGGGAAAAAATCTTAATTCTTCTCAAGAAATCCGAGAACTAGGTTAGAGACTATTCAGAACAGTTTTAGAATTAGTAGAATTTCTAGATTAAAGAATATCTCATAGATATTTATTGATGAAAACTGATTATTTTCCACAGACAAAATAATAATTTATTGTTTTTCTGCTTATCATTGCTTTCGTCGGTCTCCAAATGATAACAGACGAAGCATTATTAGTTGTTTACTCGCAAGAAAAGTGTGCTATGTTTTGTTAGTGTTATAAATTACCCAATTCTAACTGCGGCTGACTTGTGAAACATGGATACAGAGATTGGTAAAGACTATAAACATTTCTCTGATTACGGACCGTCTTGAAATGATACAAATTTTATCTATAAATTGAAAGTATTTCTTTAAAAAGTCCCAAATTCAAAACTGATAGATTAAGTACCACAACATGAAATTGATAAGGAAGAGAGAAAATTAGAAACTAGTTTTTTAAAAATATTGTTCTCTATTTTTTCGTTTCCAGAGAAAACTAATTTACCTTTGGAGGGCGATCAAAAAGAGAAGTTAGGAAAACCAATTCAATAGAATCTTTCTAAAATAAGCTGAACTGATAATCAAGTATGCCATTTGTTGAGTGAATATGTTCAACGAGTAGCAAAATTTGGATGATCGGTTATATATCTTTATTATGAAAAGAGTGTTAAAAACAAATATTATTATATAGTTTTAGGTCGCTTTTAGGTCGCATGCCAGACGCAAATCACAAAGAATAGTTGAGTAAAGTTTTAAGAACGGTAAATGTTTGCTCTAGATTAGTTACTATTAGGAATACTTTTTCGATTTCATGAAATTGGTCATACCGCACAAATTGCAAGTCTCGTTGAATTATTGATTCAAATATTGTGACAATTTTATTGTCACAATATTTGAATATTTTATATTGTAGTTTATTCTAATTATAAAGTTGGGTTTTAATTGGCGTCTTTACTATTACTTCTTACTTAATCAAACAGCGCGTTTTGTCCAGATGGTTATGTAGATTTTTTAGATGACAGTAGGAGTGCAATTAGATTAAGCGAAACCGTGGAAGTTGTCTGAGGATATTTGTGGCTGCTTTCTGAAGAACGTCAATTCGAGTCTGGGCCCAGATAGAGCCGCGAGCAAATAGCTGCTGGTGAATATTACACTTTAATCCTCATCGATTTAGCTGATTCCGCAGAAATCCTGTACAAAACGATAAGTTGCAATTGAAAGTTTAGCACATTAAAATAAGGTAGAATTGGATTTCCCCCTAGAGTAAAATAAAGCTGTGAATTTTTATCATGAGCTTAATGTTTAGTCAAGCAGACTGTCACTTGTACTTTAATGTTAATTCTCAAGTAGAGAGTCATTAAAGTTAAATTTTATTGAGTTCTTGTCTGCATGAACCTGGAAATATCAGTTCCATCACGATAACCCGTATAGAGAAATCAGTGGCATTGATTTTGTAAATTCCACAGAGCTACTTACGAACCCGCACAAGTTTAAATCCAACAGTAGATACCATAATATTATCTCACACCTTACCGAGTGACGTGGGCAGCCAATAATATCCTGTTATTTGTAAACGTTATTAAGGAAGATTTTAGATCATTTCTTGTTGATCACATGTGGTTATGTACGTTAGCATATCTTCCAGATGTATTCTCAAAACTTAATTACTTAATTCTCTGTGTAGAACGTAATTCTCTGACTTTATGTATATAGCATGTATGTATATATGTATGTAGCATGTACGTATATAGTATGTATTTATATAGGTATGTGTGCGTGTTCATTTAATTTTCTATTTAAATATTTATGGAATTACGTGCATTTGTGAAATCCCGAGAATCTTCTCTGAAAGTAGCCTTACATTTCACATATGCGTCTCCCTATAACATGTTCTTTTGTTCTCAATGCCCAAGAGAGAATAAAGAGGTGCGAGATATGAAAATGAAGAGATTTGTTTGTGAATTGGTTGGATAAACCAGAGAAATCTGTTTTTATTACTAACCTCAGAATTTATTTTTCAATAGAAAATGTTACCGTTATTGAAAAAGAATCACGGAATTACATATGTTTACATTTCAAGACTCTGAGCTCACAATTTGAAACTTATTTTCGAAGTGTTAACTATAACGAATTTTCTTGGGTTCATGATCCATTACTGCAATATTAAAAATAACAAACTATCATTGAACGAAATAGAATAGTTTATTCACTCGAATGACACCGGATTTAAAATGAAATCCCAAGCAGAAAGCATGTCTAATTTTTGGACCTCATTACCTTTGGAAACGGAACATTGTGAACTGTAAAATAGTTCTTGAAAAATCAAAATTCAATTTACTTCCACGTATCTATGTGAGAAAAGGTTTTCGCCACTAGTTCAAATAAAAACAAAATACCGAAATCGACTTAATGCATGTGCCGATCTCAGACTTGAGCCTGCCAGCATACATCAAGGATAGAATAGCTGTGCTAGAATCGGCAGGCTCATTCATCACAGTAAGATTAGTACCAATACTAATTCGATTTTTAGTTACTAAAATACAGATTCTTTAACCTCTAATAGCTTTGAATTATTAAAAACGAGCGGAATAAAATGGTCTGCAGAATATTATAATTTATAAAAGTGGTCCCCACCTAAAAAACGTTTGAGAAAAGCTGCTTTACACACATTACTCAATAGGAAAATATTTATACATGACACAGTTTCGCTTAAGAGGCATTTATGATACAGAATGCATTTGTGAGAAACAAAAAAAATTTCCTCGAAAATTCCGGAGTAATATATCAACAAAAGCTTTAGCATATTAAAAATCTTTTTTTTTTTTTTTGCTCCTCAATCACAATATGCTAACAGTCTGTTTAAGGAATCCTCTGGCAAAAGACTGTAAATGCAGGCCAGCCGAGTATTAGGCAGAAATTTATTGTTAGTTTTAAAAGAAAATGTATTCACATACGATTTAAGATTAAAAGGAAAGCTATTGACATGGAGGATTCTTTAAGGAAAAATACTATGTGTTTAAAGTTAATCGTAATATTTTAGCTTCATTTAATGCTTAGAAAAGATACTAAGTAATCCTAAGGTTATGTTGATACTTTCTAAAATAATTTTCCACTAAGAAAAGCATATTTCAGTTCGTAGCTTTATTTTGGAGGAAGTTTAGCTTTTTTATCCAGTGGTTTTTTTATTCCGCGGACCAAAATTTGCTGCATTTCCATGGGTTTATTAATCATCAACTGAGGTCCTTTAAAACGATCACTGCTACTAATTCTCAAATACTCCGTTTCCTATTAGTCGATTTTGACAAAAAATTAATAAATGTTGATAAAATTATGTATAAAACATCAAAATAATTTACCCCATTATATGCTGTACATAAGACGGATATCGAAAGACGAGTCGTCCATTTTCTTCCTTAGCTCCCACATCGGCACCTGAAATAGTATTCAAACATTTCATCATTTCAACGATAGTTATTAATGCATAGAAAACAATACTGTATGGAGACTAAACAAAATTTTGCTTAAAACCAGAACAGTACTAATTTAATGCAATTGTATATTTATTTAGTCATTAGCAAAATGTCTTGTATTATTTTAGAATCATTAATTTGATTTTTTTGAGAGAAGAGGGATTCTGTTGAAGAGAAATTTAAAAGTTTAACTTGCAATATTACGAAAATGTAGACTGTTCGGTTACTGAAATGTATAAGTTGTTTGTTAATATTTCAGTATGACTGTGAAATATATATAATAATATTCAGTTTGACTTCAGTGACTGACCCTTAAAATAGTAGTGAATAATGTATAGTGTAAGAAGAGACTACATATTTACTACTACACTTTAAAAATGCTTCTGAATTTGGGAAATGGGTATAGTGTTCCACTTGAAACTTGATTATATCACCTATGCTACATTTGTTAGTAATATACTTCACGAATGATTTAATTCAAATTCCATTAAATTTCATAATTAAATCGTTTCATTTCTTTATTACTGGGGAAGGTAAGATAGACACATATATCGAACTGTAACTTGCTTACAATACTGAAGACTTCTTTGAAGACTATATAAGCATGACTGAATATAGGAATGGTATTATTAAATTAGCTGCTGACCATTAGAATCAGATCTGTGATAGTTTCGTATATCTTACATAAAGCAAAGAACATTAAATATGGAAAGAAATCATTTTGAAAAGAAATTTTAACTCCCCACTTCGAATAGTTTATTTTCTGATTTATTGCAGCGTTTTCTTTTTCTGTACAGATGGCATTAGTTATTTTCCTTTCGCAGCAGATGCCGTTTTTGTTATTTTCCTTTCACAGCAGATGCCGTTTATATTAGATTTTCTAGAAACATCTTATCAGTTTAATGCGTGGTAATATTTCTGTACTCATAGTCAGGATTTATATAAATATAATTTTATTTTGAAGCATAAAATTTAAAGTATAAATTATAGATTTCTTTCAAATTATTCTAATACCTACAGCTAGAACTATTACGTGAACTATGAGAAATTGTAATTCTTTTTTAATTCAGAATAGGATTAGACTTCATAATGGAATAAAAATGATGAAACTTCCAAAAATTTCAATCAAGGTTATAGAACAGGGCTTGAAATTTATTTTAGATGCTAAGCAGTAAAAGAACACTAAAAGAACAAACAGAACTTGCCTGCTCTATGAGCCTCAAGAAGAAATGCATTGCCATAATCCCAGAAAAACAAACCTTTTTCTGATAAGAAGTTAATCGCCGTGATATGACGCCTGAGACTAAAATGAATAAAAAATATTTTTTTAATGTTAAAATGTATTTTCAGAATTTTAAGACTATTTTTTTTCATAGTGAAGTCACTAAAGTGAATGTTAAATAATTTGTAATAGACACTAAAATAAAGAATAAGAGAAAAAAATATGACAGTGAAATATTTTAGACAGCAAATTAATAAATGTCAGGTAGAGAAAATGTTCACGATGATCGTACAGTGCTTCTTTGTCACATCAAGTAATAATAATAATAATAAAACTATTATAGGTATGCATACACCCTGTGCATATGGCATTAACTAATAAACGTGATGTTTATAAAAATATTTTTTATTTATAATTTGCTCTGCATACAGCCTTCCTTGGCCTCTCTGTTCGCACTAAAGCATATTTTCGGTTCTAATAGCCGCATGCTGAGTTACAAGATATAATTACAAAACGAGCTTGGTAAGTGTTATCATTTGGGAAAATTAACAAATAATTTACGGCATCCTCCCACTAAATTTACTGGGAGCTAAATTTAATAAATTCAGTGCAATACATAATAGTATAGCGTGTAATACTTCAAAGAAAGGCTAGAAGACATAAAATGAAAGAATAACATGCTAAAAGATAATACTGAATCTAAAAAATAAAAACCACGTCCTTATAAAATACTCAAACAAGTACACAACATTTAACAGGCGTATTACTGGTTTCACACTTCTGTCACTGCTGGTAGTCAAAAGGACAGTTTTTGTGATATCCTTTTGGACTAGATTATCCAGCTCAAGTCTGTATAGTCTCTGTTTTGGCCTCAAAATTAAGAAACCTCTGTTTTTATGAGAGCAAGTCTTATTTGTTAATCGCAACCAGGTATCAGTTTTAACACGCGCTATATTTCAGTATGTATGCTTCTTGTTACTATCTTCCAGCAGAACAATTTCATTCACCTCGAGAGGTTCAACAATAAAGTTTTTAAAGGACTGTTGGCACAGATGTACTAAATACTCTACATGAGAATTTTACTCTGATTTGTTCTCTCATTTTTTATGAACACTTCGCTCGTTTGCTCAGTTTTCTCCACAGTATCGATACAAGGGTTACTTGATTTTGAAATTTTCCGTAAAAACATCTCGGGATTTAATAAGGATACGTCAATAGGACATAAATAAGTGGTCTAGTGTTATTTATTCTTTCATAGTCACATCGTACTCTAAGTACTCATTCAAAGAGAATTACGGAGCTTCAGACACCTTAATTTCCATTTCCACTGGATAAAGGCGCACGTCGCAAATAAAGGGAATAAGCCCCGAGCAGATTTACTGGCAAAGGAGGCAGCTCGCAACATGTGAGCGAATTCGCAGCATCTGCCCCTACCATACTGTCACCTCAAAAAAGTCGTCAACAATTTGGTTAAAGCGAAATGGCAAGATGAATGGAATCATGCATTGCAAATGTTGAGGGGGTAGGCATGAGTCCGCCTACGGAAAAATAATACTAGAGTATTTATCTTCTGTAACGCCAGGCGATCCCTCGGCGTGAAGATTTGTTTCTAAAGTCTCATATATTGACGTTAGGTTGAAGTCTTTTTTTTTTTTTCACACTTGTTATTTACTAACACAAGGTTCAAAAAATCGTAAGCGTAGACCTTGAATATCCTCACGTTCAAATTGACTCTTAAAATGTTCAGTAATGTAATGCCGTGTAATTCTCTTTAGCAGCAGGAAAATTTTCAACGATTTCTCGTGCTTTGAACTTTGAAGCAGTGGCTTGTATTAAATATATGAATTTCAAATTATCATTCAAAACTGGATTTTCATGTATCTTACTAAAGGTATTCCAGAAATTCAGCAATGCCATTAGATCGACGTTGAACGCAGTTGAATTAATTTTCGAAAGCTTCAAACTCTCTACTCAAAACTGGTGCTCTTGAATCAATGGTTCTGATTTCATTCGTAAAAGAATGTGTCAGCAAACTCGTTTCCATTTTCAGAATGACTTGCTTCACTTTCGGTTTAATTAAGATCAGTTTCTCCCAATAGGCTTCGCATGAATCCAGTTATTTTGTATATTCTTCATATAGCTTTAGATTTCAAGAGAAGATCTAAGATCTCTTCACTCAGTTATTGTAGTCGGTTTCTTTTATCAAGTAGTGTAGAACAATCCAAATGATCTTGCCACAGAGCATGTTTAATATTTTGCACTTAAGAACAGTAAAATATAAATCAGTATTTTTGCATCAGTGCATGGAGCGTTTACATTGCTTGACATTTAATGATTCTAGCTTAAAGCTTGCAAAGACAAGATGAGGACCTCTTATTCTGCGGATGATCATACTTTCAGTGTGTTGTTGAGGCTCTCAGCTACATTTTTAATTAATAATTAAAAAATATCATATTTTCGCAAATTCATGTACAAAAAAATATCATAATAATTAAAAGAAGTGATATCTGAATTATTTTAAACTAGTATCTCTCATAACTCCCCTTTACTGAAGATAATTTTATGCCATATGTCTTTGTGGATAGATTATTATGCATTCTAATGCTATAGAATATAATTTAAGATTTTTCATATGTCTAACGCATAAAAGTCGGTTTTACACTGCTGAAACTAAATGTATATAGTAATGCTTCTTCAAACCTTATTAAATGCATAAAATTTGGTGAAAGTAACTGGACAGCGTTTGAATTCTGAAGAAATAAAACAAGCCTATTAATAGATTGCTGATAGCAGAAATGTTTGGAAAATGACTGCATTTAAATTCTTGTTATGTAATTTTTATTTAATGATGAATATTCATTAAAATTTAACCACTTGTATGATTCTTATTCTGTTACAATTCCTGCATAATATTTTACTACAGAAAAAAGCAAACTGTCTTACCTTTCTTGCACTAGCTCTTTGAATCGAGTTGGATCAGAAGTTATTAATGATTTTGCTTCTCCAAATGTCAACTGAAATAAGGAAATTTAAATTTAAAGAGGAATACTTCATTTTAAAATTTAAAAAAAATTGTTGTGTTTCCTTACAATCAGACTGAATAACTTATAGAATATCTTGATTTCATTCATTCGGCATATAAGATATTGGCACATATTTACTGTAATAATTACTTAGTGCAGAACGTGTTGAAAATGTAAAACATATTCATGAAACATATTATATATAAAATATTATATAATTTTTATGTTAGAAATAAAAATATCCGGACTAACTGTAACTACAAATCATCCGAATATTCAAAAAAATTCGGATAAGTAAGATGTGTTTTTATTAGGTTAAATATAGATTAATATAATGGAAGTGAGAAATATTATTTTTGTTTTATTAGTCCAAAAAGATTTAGTCCCGAAGGACTATTACTTTCGTTTTTTAGTCCAAAGGGATTTAGTCCCGAAGGACTATTACTTTCGTTTTGCGATTACAAATTGGAAATACAAAAACGGCGTATCACTTTTCAAATTGTTGCCGCTAAATGTTATCGCTGCATTAAA
>KK118043.1:9122-43702 GCA_000611955.2 Stegodyphus mimosarum | reverse complement strand
CGCGTGCATTTAATGCTTAATAAATAAATATCTCGTAATTACTGTTGCCATCCAGAAAAATCTAGAAAAATCGTGATTGTTCTACTGATAATTAAAAAGCTTATAAAAGCCGAGGTGAAACAGCTCATCTCAGTTAGTTGTTGTTGTTGTTGCTGTTATACTTGTAGCTGTAAAAAGCGAACTGCTGTTTGTTTACTTAATGCTGTATTCATTGTAGCGATTTCGCTGTGAGATAGAATTATTTTATCTGTTTTGAACTGAGTTTTTGCTAAACGTTTGAGATATTGTGATATTGTGCGAAGATCTGTGAAGAAATATTTCTGCATTTTAATTTATTTCTTGTGGAAAGAATAAATTTTTGTTAACTTTTTAACGACTTGTGCATTCAATATATAACGAACCCGTACGCACGTAACAATATGCTATTGGCAGTAGGAACAAATCCAATGAATTCTTAAATTTCGATTGAAAAGATGCAATGAACAGTAGGTGTAAATATCATTAATAAAGAAGAGTACCGAAAGCCCAATTTCGAATACTGCAGAAGGCAAGGATATTTTTTAATTTATAATATCTGTACACCATGGGGACCGAAATTCGAGCCGCAAGCCCTCTCGAAACGTTGCATTTCAGGTGTTGGCGGTACGGGAAGAGAGGCGGAAGACCCTTGAACCCGTTTTCATATGGTGTTCTCCTTCAAAACTGGGGACGGAACTGATCAAAGTCGTACTGTCAGCTCTGTGGTGCCCAAGGCGCTTGTCAACGACAGGCGGAATCTTGCCTTCTTGCCACGACGAATTTTGTGGGCTTGTTCTGATATAAGACAAGGAAGGATAGTCACAACAACAACAGCAATAATAGATAGATAATTGAGATAGGTAACCAATAGATAATTGAGAAATTCTTTTCATAATCGAAATCAACATCATAAAATACTTGAGAAAACTAATCTTTTGTCAACTGTTGCTGATCTTATAGAGACATGAGGGTTTTTTTTTCCCTGAAAGCAGGAGACATGAAAAATGAGCAATGCCCTTGCTTGGGGCGCGTTGACCACTACACCACGAAGACGTATTAAAAAGGCGAGACAAATACCTTATATTCTCTCCCTTTTAAAAGGTGACTGGGGATTAGGGGACCTAGTCGCGAAATCCTGGTGGCGGAGAAGAATCATCATCCGCTACTGTAGAGCCTTTTTTTTTTTTTAATCAGGAGGAGACATGAAAAATGAGCAATGCCCTCGGCGGGACTCGAATCTCAGACCTCTTGAATACACGCCGAACGTGCTGACCACTACACCACGAATGTATACAACGAAGGCGGGAGAAATACTTTATAATCTTTATAAAAAACAAACCCAGTTCTAATCGTAGATTTTCAGTTTTCAGATGCTTGTCAGAATGTTAAGCTACTAAATGTATGTGAAAAAATTTTGAAAGCTTACCTGTACAGGAAAGTAACCACCGTCAAATGGATTGTGACATGATGTTTGATCAGATCCTAAATCTGCAAGCAGTTCTCCTGTATTTTCATATTCAATTTTAATTCTTTCCCTGAAAAGGAAAAACCGAAACAGTCCAAATGATCTCATTTGATGAGAAATAATAATAAAGTTATTTTTTTAGTAATAAAGCTGTTTACCAAACATTGACGATATTGCCCCAAAACCCAATGCTTGTGGATATTCCGTTCTTCTTCGCTTCTCTGTAAAGACATAGTAACATAAAACGTAGAATTAAAAGTTTTCAGAGTTTCAAAATTGAAATATTTTTTAATACATTTCTTTGAGGTAAAAAAAGACAGAGTTCATAATTTCATACAGTTTCCTAAAAGTATTTAAACTCTGCATTATGTATTACATTCATTTCAAATTAATTTCCGTTAAAGTTATTTCTGAGAACCTCTTACCGAATACGTGCAATTAAAATATCCAAATCATCAATAATTTCTTGAACCCATCCTTGTTCAAAACGCTTCTGGAGAACACTTTGATCAACCTAAAAATATTACCGTTTAGAAGAAAATGAATACATTTTTAAATACGCAATATGAAAGTGCTTGGAATTTTGTTTTTGTGCCTTTCAAAAATTATATTTACTTCTGCTATGACTCCGATACATCCACATATCACTGCAGCTTTTGCCTGAGCGCCGCTCATCCCTCCAAGGCCAGAACTGATGTATACCTGCAAAAGAACTTCATAAATTAAGAACATATTAATTAGTAGGTATCGTTTGCATTTGATAATGAAAGAATTAGTTTAATATTTGATAATTAATTTTTTAGTAGCTAGCCATTAAATTAGTATTCAGACTATAACTCAATATAACTTTCAGTAACTGTTCAAAATTTATTACGTCTGACTTTTGGTAAAGATTTCAATCCATAGCAAATTTGGTACTCCTTTCACCTTCAGCACCCTGGAACGTTTCTCCTACTAACGATGTTAACAAGTTAGCTGTAATCCGGTTCAATAGTTTTGACATCAACCTGAAGATGGGGGTTCAAGTTTGACTCATTGCTGTTTTTCCCTCCTCATTACGTATTTGACATCACTCATTTTATTTTACACAACCCATTTCTCCTTTTTATCTTGTCACACGATTTTTCATCCCATTTCTGCATAGTTTTGCACCATTTCTCCTTTACTAAGAATTTATTGCTCAGTTTTAATTCCATCTTCTTCACCAATTGTGTTCTTATTATTTATTTAAGAATTTGTACTGCTTCATGAACGCAACATCTTTTTTTCTTTTCTATCTCCATTGTAAATTTGCTTACAGCAGCTTTGCACTTATGCCTCATCCATTGCTGTTTTAGAACCTAATCCAGAATTTTACTCTGTATTTACTATATATCTGCCTAATGGTGGTATTTAGTTTTCTGCATTTCATATCATCAGAAAATTTATAGCGTTATTAATTTTTTTCGAAGCCAAGAATCTGAAGAAAGCCGCAATGCCCTCACCGGGATTCGAACTCCGAACATCCCAAATACGTGCTGAGCGTACTTCCGCGAAGGCATGCAAAAAGGAGGAGGGAAATACCTTATATATGTTGCCGGCGAAGTTTGAAATCCGGCATTCTACAGAATGCCTAAAGCTAGACGGCAATGTATGAAACGATTCCTATTTCACAAATTTCCTAGGCATTCTATAGAATACCAAATGAGAAACCAGCAAAGTATGAAATATATGTGAGATTCGTATATAAAGACAGAAGAGCAGCTAGAAAAAGTAATCGAAAGCATCCAAACGATGGGAAAAGGTGAAACTAACCAGATAATGCAAGAAAAAGAGACTGTTTAAAAAAAACCATGGATAAGATTATAATCGATAGTGGATTAAACCAACACGATGAAGACATACTTACCGAAGACATGCTTATTTCTGTTTCTGATACCTGATGTGCGTTTTTAAAGTGATGCACTTCCACGCAAAATGTGTCGTAAAAAAATCCACACATTCTGTGGCCATGCTAGTAAATATGATGAAATGGATATTTTGAGAACCCTTTGTTAGAACCCCAAAAAAATGAAGATGAATCCGGAAAAAAAAAATTCCCACTGCTTCTTTGGGAAATACTGTGCGAGTTTCTATTCTTGACGTCCACAAGAGGATTCGCGCAATATGTTGGCATTTGTAATAAGTGTGAAAGAGGATAGTTTCTACCGACTTGGAACTTCTGAAAGAATATGAAAACAAGTCTATGCGAGATCACAATTCACTTTATGTCCTAAGAACTTGCTTAGAATTGAACATATTCCTGACCACGAAATTCCTCTCCGCACGCTTGCAATTGTTGAGTCCAGTGGAAGCGGCCAAGGATTCGTAAGATGTATAGTGCAAACAAAAGTGCCAAAATATGAAAGTCTTTGCTTGAAAAATGTAATGAAATGGAATTCAGGCCTATGATGTTGCAACAAGTATTCAATTTTAATTTCTTATTACTTTTTATATGAAAATTTTGTTTCCCTTAATAAGAAGGCATAAATTTTGTTTTGTACAACTTTCGCTTTTCTTGGCGTATTTTGAATACATTTTTGAATGACACTTTCATTATTTTTTCAGAATAACATTTTTACTGAGGAATGTACGTCATTTATATAGCAGCCTTATCGTGATCTTATATTTTGCTTAAATAGCATTTGTCATTCTATAGAATGCCTAGGTATTCTATACAGTGCCTAGGGAAAGTATGTAATAATTCTCATATTTCATGCTTTGTCTAAAAACATCCGGTATTATATACAACGCCTAGGCATTCTATACAATGCCGGCGTTTCATACTTTGCCAGCAACATATACACCCTCTTTACGAGACTGAGTCGCTACATCCCGGTGCTGATAAATTATCCTCCACCACCTTTTACTTCAAACGCCTCTTTAAAGTTTGAGCTGCTTTGGGAGCTTAAACTAATATCAGACTCTTAATAGACATTAAAAGAATTATCGTTATGTCTGTACAGAACTAGAAAGACTTACGAAGGTTTTAAAACAAACCTTTTCATTAAATCAGAACTTTGAACATTAATGCACGATATGCGCTTACAACCTGCGCCAGCCCCTTGTGACGAGATAACTTAAAATAACAGTTAGATTCAAATTTAAATTAAATAAGCTAGTAATCCAAGACTACACAATTCAAATAACGCAAACTTGGCTCAAAACTTCTTACCGGCGTAACAATTTAAATATCGGCAACTGTAATGCAAAGCCGAATAGTAACCTAGAACCTAGTAACGTGGCCTCGAGAGGTAGTACACGCTCTGAATTAAACTCCCAAAACCTTCCTGTGAATAGTATTTCATTCTCATTTACATTCTGGTAGGGAAACGAGAAGTGACAGTAATGATCCAAAACATAAAATAAATGGTTAATGAAAAACAATAGTAACAACCCTACAAATTTTTTTCCTTGTGTTTTCTATGCATTTTATTGAATCAAGAGTTTAAATTATTTAATCAAGAAGGTTTTCGAAGTTTTATCTTATCTGTATCATGTTTTTCTTATTTACTTGCAATGTATTTAATTTCTCCTGCAAATTTTTCTCAACATCAATTTCCTTATTGTATAATGTTCCTTCGTGGAATGGTGCCAGACACCTGGGTGCCTGGGCAAAAGTTTCTCTCCCCCCCCCGAATCGAGTACACTTGAAAACTTCGAAATCAGTTCTGGAAATAACTGGGCAGAGTTCCTAATGTATGCATACAAAGCTGAAAATCAGTCGAAACATAGCAAGTATTTGAAGAGATTTTCAGAGTTACTAGTCAAATAATAGCAAGTATTCGAAGAGATTTCAGACTTACTAGTCACTGGATATGTAAACAAGCATAAAAAACTGCTGAGCTGATAAAATTTTAAGAACAAGGAAGTGCAAGCCACGTGGTGCCAATAAAAAGAATAAATAATATTGATCATCAGAGACGACTAACAGTCATCAAGAGAACTTAACGATACATTTAACATTTAGACAAAAAACTCAATGATACTTGGATTACGTGATTTGTTTTGTGTTTGATAATTTACTATGTAGCATTTAGACAAAACCCAGTGAAATCAAGCATAATGTTAAAATTAATTTTCTGCATTAAAAATGTGCTCAAAAATCGAACAGGTAAATGAAAAGTTTATCTGTCGAGCTTTCTGTAGCCTGTATAACAGGGATACAATCAGTCATTTCTTTAATAACATTAGATATGAAAATTCCCTTAAACATTACACCTAATTCCTTAAAAAGATTAAATAAACCTTTACATATGTTGAGCATCTCACCAAATGGTGGTACTGCCAAAGTTGCTCAGAATTATTGCCCTGCGTGCATCTGGGAACATTAGTTTTGCCCTGTACGATATTAGCATAAGAATGCCTGTTATAACAAGCGTCGTCTTTGCATTTACCTTACATACACTTTCAGAACTAGACTTGGTCTTAGTAGTAATATTAGAAGCTTGAAGCTTCGGGAATTTCGTACATGGATGAAAATTTGCAGTGTGGCCAGTTAAGCCACAATTACAACACTTTACCACATCTAATTTCTTGGCAATACAGTCTACAGTTTTGTGGGAACCCGCACGCTTAAAACACACCTCGGTTTGAAGTTACAGAATTCAAAAGAGTGATTAAACTATTGGTAATTGTGGCACTGGAGCACACCACCTCTGATTAGATGTGGAATCACGGAGATAATAATTTTAGAAATTTGGTGATATCATATATTCACTCAATATCCGGGTTGAGTTTAAGCTGCGCTTGACAGAAGGGTATTGGTATTTTGGTTCTGAGTGAGCAACTGCGCCACCTTATTTACTTTGCCTCTTGGGTTTTCTAACTTTTTCTCAATTTCTTCCTTAGGGAAATCAAGTGCTAACTCTCTGATTACCACCTTTATTGGTCGTTCTGTATTCTATCTGATATATAATCAGCTTGCCTGCCAATTAAATATTTAGTTATAATTCTATGATCATTTGTGGAGGTGGACATTACTTTCAAAAACTCTGCATTAACACGGCAAATCCCGAGAAATTTGTTTGCCTGTCACTTTTGAAAATTTTTAAGAAGTCTGTTAATTTCCCGCAGGGTTGGATCATAATTGGTTTGATCCTTGGGCCTTGACGGGCTTCAGCATTTCTCTTGCGTACTTCCTGGTTGTTCATTGAAGTTGTTCAACAACATTTTCCATATTAATAAAGTTATCATTAGTCTTAGATAATTCAGAAAATTTGTTAAGAAGTGAAATGTTCTCACATAATTTCATAACTTTAGTATGTTTAGCCGTGATTTTCGGCGTGACAAATCCCTCACAATCTACTACATCATTCATACGTTTTTTAGATTTTATTGGATTTTTTTCGAGTTTTACAGATACTCAGCCCAGGGACATAATTACTACCACTAGCACAGTTATTCACATTACAAACAACAGATGCACCGGCGATGGTAGAAATAAAACTAGAATTTAAGCTGACATCACTACAAGAATCCAATTTCTTTAGAGTTTGGTAAACAAAATTAAGATTAGTACTAGAATCAACATTTGTACCAAGAAGATCGCACTTACTTTGCACGTAATTAATCAATCTACGCCACGTTGCGGTCCGGGAAATTTAAGTCTCTCTTCAGGATCCAGGAAATTGATTGGTTGAAATTCATCGAATTCCTTAAGCAGTTTCTTTCTCACGTAATCCAAGTAAAAGCACTAAGTCCGAGGAACCATAAGAATTCTTAGAAAGAAGATCTTTATAAACATCACCAAAAGACTGTTACCACTTCAATAGATTATTTAATCGCCTTGCGATTCTCTTCAAAAATACTGACTCCGTCTCACAGCGATCCTTATCTTTCGCCTTTTCTAAAGCGATATTAGAAAGGATTTTTCCTGCCCCATTCTGTGGACTTCTCATTCATTTCTGAGCATTTAAACCTACTCGGTTCTTTTTCATTTCTTTAGCTAATGCTTATTCTGAATAATTTCATTTTTCTTAACGAAGATGTGGAGGTTATTGCTTTTATTAGCAAAGGTACTCCGTAAGCCATCGCCTTGGTCCTTGGTTCGCAAGACTGTTGCATAAAAGTCAAATCGAATTCAATACGTTTAATCGAATGATCCAGCTGGCACGTGGTCCAAAGAATTTCACATTCATATTCTTTGCGCGATCCGCTCTAGCTTTCGCCGTGAGCGAAGGCAACTCGTTCCCGTTCATCGAACAAAGAGTCAGTCGAACAAAGCCAACACCTCTTTACAGAAGACATCTTCTGTTAGAAGGCGTTGATAAAGCACATATACAGAGCCACTAGCAACGCACATCCTACAACCTCGATGGTTAATGATTATTGTATCATATTTTTGTACACATTGTATATATCTGATTTCCGTTTTTATATGCTGGATTACGCCTTTTTATTCATTTGTTTGCTTCATATATTATGTAGTAAGTTATTTTTTTACTGTTGTATTTTTTCATTATTTATTTTTGAATCTTTGTCATACACCCATTCACAAGTTCTTCTCAGTACTTTTTCTAATCGCCATTACACTACATCTTAATTACCTCCTAAGCTGTAGTCCGCAGCATTCCATTCATGATATTTTATTTTTATTTATTTTTAGCTATTTCATGAATCCGCAATCGCGTGTGCCAACTTTTGACTTACGTATCATGACTTTGCAAGAGCTCTACGCAAACCGAGCTGAGCACAAGGGTTCTAAACTTACCCACAACGCATCGGCCTCAGTAGACAGTCAACAGTCCCTGCATATCTGCCGTCGCTGGGCTCTTTGTCAGTGAAAATGGTTTGGTTTATTTGATTATGGAGAAACGTTCGAGGGCTATCTGCCTAAAGGAAGAGATGCCTTCGTGGAAGACTTTCTAAGGGAAACTACCTCGTATACACGTTATGGATGGGAAAAACCACGAAAACGCTCATACACCCAGTCGTTCACGGGATTCGAACCTTGGAAAGAACTACCAGTGTTTAATGATTTAACCGCTAGGCCGCTGATGAGCCAGTGAAAACTAGAATGTAATGAATTGTGAAATTGTGTTTTAAAAATTATAACTCAGTTTGCTTCTACGTATCTGTGTGAGGAAGAGTTTTCATCACGAAGTCAAATAAAAACAAAGAAACAAAGTATTAAAATCCACTTGACATATCTGTCGATCTCAGATTTAAGCTTACCAGAATATATCCAAACAAATAACGAGTGGAATGTTCATCCATCTCATTAACTTGAATACTAACATTCGTTTCATTTTTAGTTAATAAAAGGAAGATTATTCAAACTCTAATAGCTTTAAATTATTAAAAACGAATATACCGCCCAACCAGAATAGTGATTAGTGACTCTGACTACCATATAGAAAGGCCCGGGTTTAAATCCTGCAAAAACATTAATGTTTGTAAATGTATATTGTCTGTGCGGCATGGTGGCACTCAAAATATGCGACGAGCTGAAAGTCCTCTCGATTTTTTTTACGGGTGGGAGACATTCGGGCCCGTCCTCCGGAGTGCTCTGCATCAAAATTGGAATTGAGAAAAGTCTTACTGTCGTCTGTATGGCGCCTAAGGTTCTTGCCAACGACAGGCGCGATCTTGATTCTTTGTCACGATGAATTTCGTGAGCTTGCTCTGATTTCAGACAACCAAGAATAGTCCCATCAACAGCAAAAACGAATTTAACTTAACTGTAATACAAAGTAAAGTACTTACTTTGCCTGTCATGTTATTTGAATTCAGATACTTCCTTCCTGCATTCATTAAGGTTAACTGAAAAATAAATAAATAAATAAATATAAAAAATAATATATTTAAATATTTTTTAAATTTTAGCGTTTTATGAGATTTATTTCTACTATCTTTTCATGAACATATTAAAATCGAAGGTTCTTTGTGCGTTGTTACTTACTGTAGTGCCATGAACAATTCCTTGAGGACCAATATAGCAATAACTACCAGCTGTCATCTGTCCATACCTTTAAATAAAATAAGGATTAATTTGAATTCTATGTTAACTCACACCATTATTTGATAAAAGGAAATATATTACATTTATAACTTTCAATTTCTTACAAAGAAACGGATGAGTAAACTGAAGGGCATTACATCAAATTGCAGGTATGAAAATGAGTCAAAATAGATTTTTAACTGATCACTGCAATGGAGTAAAGAACAGACTCAGTGCCTCCTACTCGTAAATCAAAAATGGTTAGATATTTTGATGGGAGTTTCCTATGAAATCTGTATAGGCCACTGGGTATTCGGTTACTGCATTAATTTTAGCTTTGATTTCGGTTTTCACATTCGAATTTGATTTTAGGTGCCGCAAGTGTGGAAATTCTTAATGAGTTCATTTTCTAATCATTATCATATGACAGTTTTTTTTAAAATTGTAAATTATTGTATATGCTTCCAGTGGATCAGACCATTAATGAATGTAAAAGGATTTCATACTTTTTTCAGTCGCATTGTTCAGGCAGGCAAATTGTGAGAGATAATCGAAGAAATTCTGTCTTAGTTACAAAGCAAGACAGTCTAGGCAAATTGAGGGAATGTGATGACTGAAAAATATATTCTTGGAAGGCATTTGGATCCATTTTTTTATGTCGTAACTGAGCAAATACACTTCTGATATTTTAACGCTAATTTTCTCGGCATAGATAGCGTTTATTAGTAAGACATTCTATGTCCCACTGAGAAAAGGACCAAGAAATTTCCCCGAAAACGCGATGAAGAATTCGTCTTATTTAATGATCCTAGACTTTCGCGGGAGAGGAATCCTGTCAAGAACTTGTGGTTTGAATTGGAGAAACCTTTACGAGTAGCTTCCCTCCATCTATGTAATTAATAAAAAATGAAGAATTTTCTGTTCCAATCAAGAAATATCAACCAACATCTCGTTTCTTCGTCGATTGAGAGTTCTTTCAGTGGCGAAAAATGGATCGATATCTATTAGATATGTAGTTTCAATGTTTAAGGTCAGTTATGCTTAGTCTTTTCCACTTATGAGTGCATACTGAGTTTTTTTATACCTCAAGTATATGCACTGTTAATGAAAGTTATCATTTTAAATAATACATTTAAAAATTACAACGTTTTTATCCGCTTTCAGTCTTAAAAGAAATATACTACTACATAAATGAACTTCAATACTTTTCATTAAAAATAAGTTTTCACGAAAGAAAAGTTGTATATTAACTGGGATAACGAAGTGCAGAAAAAAATACAATATTATTCTTTGTAAATTCCAAATAAAAGTACAAAATATCTTTAAAGAAGAAGCAAGGGAAACAAGCTGAAATTGCAAAGATTCTAATTTGGATGAAAAGAAATCCAGGCTCCCTTCCCTTATTAATATAAAAATTTACCTACATCGTGACACCCATGGCAAACAGACGATCATAATTCCTCCTCGTCGAGTAATTAGGCACCATCATCCCATTCGTAATCACCGCACGAGGTCCTAAAGAATTAGATGGAAAGAGACCTAATGGATGTCCAGACATCATCACCAAAGTTTGGGAAGTACTCATTTTGCTGAGGTACTTCATCACTAGCCAAAACTGAAAATCAACATGTCCAGTCATTAGATATTTTGCCATAACAATACATCTTTCAAATGTGCTTAACAGCACAGTTTGAGCGAGATTATTTCAGCACTTGCAGAATTCAACAATTAAAGAACGGTTAGTCCTTTTGATTATATATGCATCTTCTTGAATAAATTTTAAAAAAAGATAAAACATAATGAGGTCACTAATCTCGAAAGTTTCACACATTACAATGGGTTTCTAAATTTTTCGCTGATAATTCTTTATTCAACTCCTACAGCGTTAGAGATTTTAGTAATGTTTTAATAGTCAAATTTAGCCCCCTATGGTCACTTATAACACTGTTTAGCCCCTATGGTCATTTGCAACGCTGTGAGTGTCTGTGTTTGCAACACATACACACGAATAATTAAATAAATCAATACAAGTTGTGCAAGTTTTACTCTCTCACACATCAGAGCAAAAAACGGTGAAAATTGTTTATTGATGCCGAATTCGTTAAAAATTGATTAAATCTGCTAAATGTCATTGTCCTGAAAAACAACGATTATTTAAAAACAATATTAGTTTGTCAACCAACACAGTAAAAAAACGTATTGACGAACTCGCTGGTGATTTACGAAACACTTTAGATTTTGCACCATTATGGAGTTGGACATAATTTAGTTACAATGTAAGTGATTAATAATTGAAGTACAGTGCTCAAATATAAATAATTCAATTATAATGCACAATTACATTGTAATTACGATGTAATTGCGACTACAACTAAAATCAATTACAATGCAATTTTAATGACAAGTCGAGAAATTGCAATGTATGTATTTTAAGTACTCGTATAATTACAGTGTAGCTACAGTTAATTTAATTACAATGCAATTGTATTATAAATTGTACATTTACAACACAATTATAATTGCAGCGCGCGATTTGTAATTACAATTACTTTACTTGTACAACTACAATAAAATTATAGCCGCAGTTATACCATATATACAACTATAATTAAAATGCAATTACACTTTATTAATATTTGCGGATTATTACACCTTGAGGAAGGCGGATTATTTTTTCTTACGACATACTTTCGAAGACAAAATTTGCTGACACGATCATGCTTAGCAACTTGGCGGGCGAGATGAATGTAAATAATGTAGAACCTGCTTTCGAGAAGTGCTGGCAGAGTGCAAATTATAAGATCTTAATTTAACTTTCATGTGGTCTCGCATGTAGGAGTTTCTCAGAATATTGTTCTGCAACGCATAAGATCTTTAATTTATCATTAAAATTTAAGCTATCTTTTATTGATTGACAAATTCTGGTAATTCATTGTAGTTACTTTATATATAAAATTATAATTAAAGCAGTTATAATTGCAGTTAAAACATACTCGCACTTAGAAATACAATATATCTGCCAAAGCAATTAAATTTTTGTTTAAATTTAGCAGTAACCGAGTAGTTTACATTTTTAATCGTCGGAATCGAATTCCAGGGAATAATATTAAATGCTTGGATATCTTCTTGGTTATTCTTCCATGAATACAAACCAGTTTCCCTAAGAAAGTCCTTCACGGAGACATCCTTATCCTTCAGTACTTTGCCGCAATTAATACCATTACCTCAAGATGCAGTTCACATATTAATTAAACAAGATTATCTCGGAGAGAAAATAACGTATTTACTCGCGTAATAGTCGCACTTTTTTTGCTAATTTTTCATTGCGAAAGTCTAGGTACGACTATTGCGCGGGAAAATCTATGACACAATATTATAGACATTTAGCGACTTTTTCTGCTTCAAAATGGGGTGCGAATATTACGCGAGTAAATAAGGTAATACTATTTTTCTGTTGGCAACTGTCATCTTCAGAAACTTTTCCTTAATAATACAAGTATTAAGCTTCTTTATTTTTATCTGAAGCTGTGGAGAAGAGTTAGGGCAGATGCACTAATGTGTTTTAACTATTGATTGAAGATATGAGTTACATTTAACAAAAGCTTATTTCATAGTTAATATTGTTACTGGAAGTTGTACTTCACTCAATAATTATACAAGATGGTCTCGGATAGAATATAAAGCCATTTTTCTGCCGGCAACAGTCATCTTCAGACACTTCATCTCAAAAATATTATGCTTGTTTATTTGAACCTGAAATTACAGAAAATCAGTTCGAGCAGGTTCACCCACTTTAAAAAAAAAGTAATGCTTTAAGTATTTATTGAAAATATGGGATGCAAGATGATCGGATGAGATATAAGGCCATTTTTCTGCATTTAGCGTTTATCAGCGGTTAGCGATACGATCACTAACATTATGAGTTAGTGACGGGTCGGCTGGTTCTTTCTAGGCCTGTCTCTGGTTTTTCCGCTGTAATGTAAATACTAGTTAGTTTCCCTATGAAAATCCTCCACAAAAGCAACTTTCTTCTTAGGAAAACAGCCTTTATGTGCTTTAGCCTAATCCATGTTAACTAACCGTCTGCCGGAACAGTCTTCTACAGTCCTTTAACAAAATCATGCTTGTTAATTTTACCTGAAGCTTTGAAAAATAGATCTTACAGTTGCGTTCACTTATCTGTAAATCATGTTTTTAAATTATTTTATTGAAAATATGTACTGTATTTAGTACTAAATTAATTCAGGTAAAATTGTAACTGAAAATTTTAGTACACAAAAATAGTGTACAAAATGAGTGTACAAATTTTAGTACAATTAAACAGGATGATGAGGGATCAGTGTCATTTTCCGACCTGCTAAGGTGAACGGGGATTCAGTTGAAAAAATTATAAAGTTAGTTTATCCCTGTTACAAATCATAATGTATTTCCTGTGTAATATAAAGAAAAAAACCAGTTTTCTTAACAAATCCTCCAGAAAGGCATCCCTTTCCAAAAACGTACAGTCTTTGTTTACTTTCCCTTCATTGAATAATTCAGATCGATATATGTGTCGACGAACATACTTATTTAATAAAATTAGTGTAATAATTCTATGTGAAACAGCCGAAAATAGTTCAATACGTTCCCCTTTCAAACATATTTATTTTGCATATTTACTGCAAATATAGTATTTAAAAAAGAATTAGTTAATAACTTATGCTGCTATTACAAACTGCCGTACGTGCAGAAATTAAGCAGGATGAATCCAGATGGAAAATAATAATAATTATCTTATAGGCGATTATTTCTTTGTAATATTTAACAATTCGTTATCCAAAATGGTGACACCATTTCGAATATATTGTCATTTACTATAATTTTCAATCACGATTACGATTTCCCTAGGCTATGTAACTGAAAGCATCAGGGACAATTACTTTCCCAGTTTCGTTATTATAATTATCTGCATCAGGTTATACAGTTACTTTCTAATTAAAGTTAAAATATAGTTTCAATTACATTATTATTGTAATTACATTTCACAATTACTATGTAATTATAATTAGATTATACAATGACTTTTTAATTGCAATTATAATGTTTGTTATTGCAGCTGTGATTAGAGTCATTGAATAATCTAACAGCAGTTGAAAGTTCCAGTTACAATGAAGCAGTAATATTTTGCCCAACTGTCCACCATTTCAGCTGCAGCTGATGAAGGTACTGACATCACATATATATATAGCTCAACTTGCCTTCGTATGAGTATTACAGATGAATTTGATGCAGTTGAGGAATTTTGAAAACATTTCCGAAAGGAAAACGGATGCAAAGCATATTTTCTCTGAAATAAGAAGTGAACAGATAAATATGCATTAAGTGGCAGAAATGGTTGGATATGCAAATGCTGTTGAAGCTGTTATGGCTTGTAATAAAGGAAGTAGAGGTAAAATTGAGAAATGTAGCGAAAGAAGAAAAATTTTAACAGGCTATTTCAATTATCTCGATAAAAAGGTGCATGGAAAGGATAAACTTATCATTGACATGTATGCTTCTTTTAAAACTTTTTCAAATTAAATTATGTTGCAAATATGAAATTGCAGATCTGAATTAAAAAACTTCTCACATTTCCCATACCTTAAATCCTGTCCTGTTATTTCAAATGAAATATCTCAAGAATACATAAGAAAAATAGTATTATTTCGGCAAGAATTTGAAAAACATTTAAAGAATTTAATGGCTTGGAGTCCAACACATCATTTTCGTTATCATTAACAGCGGACGTCAATAATGCACCACAAAATCTACAAATAGAGCTAATTAATTGACATCGAATTGAATAAAAGTGTTAGTAACAGAAGTTTCGTACAGATAGAAAATAACTTATGATAAATATAAATTTCCCTTTGCATTCCTTCTTTTATTGTTAATGTATGTTTTGATAAAGATTTATCAAGTAAAATTGGAAATTAAGTTAAAATTTAGTTAGTTTATAGAGTCATTATCAGGGCCGTTCTTAGCGGGGGAGCAGCGTGTAAAAGTACGCGGGCGTTGAAAATCAGGGGCGGCCGGACTCTCACGATACCACGACTAAATATTTTAGATTCATTAAATTCATTGAAAGTAGTTTTCATATGTAAGTACTTTTATACTATTTATCATATGTAAGTATTTAGTGTGTATGAAATAAAAATTTTATTAAACATTGAGTATTTTTTTTTAATTTTGGGGCCGCAATCATAGGAAAGTACGCGGAGAGACAATGGCCTAGAAACGGCACTGGTCATTATTTTATTTTGAAGCAGGAGACGTGAAAAATTTGCTGTGCTCTAGCCCGGAATCGAACCCTGGATCTCTTGAATACTCGCCCAGTGTGCTACCGTTACACCACGATGACATGCTGGAAGGAGGGAGAAAATACCTTATATACTTCTCCTTTAAAAGGAAGACTGGGAATTAGGGGATCTAATGGCCAAATCCTAGTGGTGACGAATTATTGTCCAGCAGTTGTTTTTTAATTCGGACGCCACTGTAGAGTCATTAGGTTATTTTGAAGCAAGAGACATGAAAAATTAGCAATGTCATCTCAGAGACTCGAACATGGACCTCTCGAACACGCGCCGAGTATGTTACCGTTATACTACGCAGGCATGTTGGAAGGAGGGAGAAAATACCTTATAAGTTATTTGAAATTTGTTTTTATTTTGTTAAAAACAATTCGGTCCATTAACTGCTTTTAGATCTTTCCTTCGGCCTGCATAGTTTAAGTTTTAGAGCGCTGTTGTAGAGAGCCTGATCCCGCTGTCACAATCAATAATAAATTCTTACTGCCTGCCGAAATTAATATGTATGCATTAACGTGGAAGCCTAGATTGTTTATAAACAATTTCTCTTGGAATAGGTTTCATTTCTCGATTCCTACGACAGAAGTTATGAATTCTCAGCTTAACTTTTCGATAATTTTGTCCTGCGATGAAATAGATGCTAGAATTCTACTAACATTTACAGCGTCCCAGCTTCAACCCAAGCGAATATGTGTGCGGTAAGTCCCCACGATTTGCCCGAGATCAATGCTTGATCTGCCTACTATCTGAAAAAGGAACACCACCAGATTATAGAACCTTCTGGAATGTTATAGAAAATCTTTCGCAAAAGAGAGTAACGATAGTAGTAAATGAACCCACGTTCTATAATGTACGGAGAATATTGATTTCATGTCTATCTTACAAAATATTCCATTAACAAAAAAGTGAAAGTAATAAGGATAAACTTGTAGAGACATTAGGCATTTTTGGAAGCAGGAACCATGAAAAATATGCATTGCCTTCGCCGGGGATCGAACCACGGACCTCTGAATTACCGGCTCAGTGTGCTGACCATTACACCACGAAGGCACGCTAAGAATGTGGGAGATGTACCTTATATACTCCCCTTTTTAAAGGGCGACTAGGGTTTTAGGGGACTCCTACTATCTGAAAAAGGAACACCACCAGATTATAGAACCTTCTGGAATGTTATAGAAAATCTTTCGCAAAAGAGAGTAACGATAGTAGTAAATGAACCCACGTTCTATAATGTACGGAGAATATTGATTTCATGTCTATCTTACAAAATATTCCATTAACAAAAAAGTGAAAGTAATAAGGATAAACTTGTAGAGACATTAGGCATTTTTGGAAGCAGGAACCATGAAAAATATGCATTGCCTTCGCCGGGGATTGAACCACGGACCTCTGAATTACCGGCTCAGTGTGCTGACCATTACACCACGAAGGCACGCTAAGAATGTGGGAGATGTACCTTATAAACTGAAAGGCCGATCTTTGGGCTACTAACTATCTCAATGAACTTAAGCAATACATAAAATAATTTATTACTTGAAGAAAAAAAAGAAAGATTTTTGCCTTTTAATAATACATGATGTAACTTACTTGGGCCCAGTTTGAAAATACTTGACCATTCCCACCGTAAGTTACTAGCTCTTGCGGAAACTGAGCTACTCGTGGGTCGAGGTTGTTCATGATCATGAGCATGATTGCAGCTGCTTCTTTGCAGTTCGCCGGATAGTCATCAATTGGATATGCCCTAAAACAATATCTATATAGATTAACAGACAATGACAAAATAAATAAAGAGAAACGAATTGAAGAAAAGATACCAATAACGTTTCTTATAAAAGGATAGTCACTATAAAAGGTGTAATCTGCGTGAATTTACCAAATGGACATATATTAAATATCAAAGGAAAATTGATCGCATCTGTAAAATACATGCGAAAATTATAAAACGGAATTTATTAGGGAAGTTAATTTTTTTCGACGAATGGATCACTCGTTTCTAAAAAGGATGACAAATGAGAATTAGCAAATCGAACTCTGTTATCACAATTTTCATTGATTTCATTTTCTTCATAATTTTTCTCGTTATTTCTCCCATACAATAAAATTTAAATTTTTAACCGCAAAGTTTTGTAATTTACATTCACCAGAGTTTTAGCTAAATTTCAATTCTTAATTCTTTAATGATTTTTTGCACTTAACAACTACAAAATTTTCCATTTACACTTAAAAGACATTCACTGTATAACATTGTGTATAACATTGGTTAGATAAGTGCGGCTAATTTTTAAACGAAGTATTAAGGTTCCAGATTTTGACAGCATTTAATTTATTATTTGTATGGCTGATTTGAGAGTCCAAAATGAAATAAACTTTTTACCTATATTACCAATGAATGATGAAATTAACGCTAAGCTTATACTGTATTGCAAGCTTATTTGGACTAAATTTACAGTAGGCTTACCAGTCTTCAATGTTTCAGGAAACTATTAAAAAAAATTCTCTGTTACAATCAGTTCCTTTAGACTCAGCTTCCAAAGTTGAGTGGAAATTTCTAAAAAATCCACTCGAGAACGTATAGCATTTCAGACGTTAAAGGAAATTCCTCAAAGGAACACGTTTTCGCCTGTAAGCGACAATAATAACATGGACCAAATCCCGACAGTGACTCATGTTGAGCAACCGACGAAAATAGTATGGAAAATTTCCCCTTTCGTGATCATAGAACTCGTAACATGGTCCACATTTAAAGACCGATTGGAAACATTTGCAGTAGGAAAAATAGAAGACCAACTCTCAGGTGGAGAATTAAAAATATGAGTATTTGACATAAAAGACTATTCGCAAAATCCAAACTTCCTTTCTTGATAAAGGTTTTTCTTTACATACGTATACGCAGCACAAAAATAGACCAATTAAGGAGTTGAATAAAAATCCACCGGTTGATACATCTATTGAAGATATAAAGCTGCTGCTAAGTGAAAAAGAAATTCCTGTAATCAGAGTTCGTCAGCTAACAAAATATTGTTGCGTGAGTATGAGTTCGTAATAGATTAAAGGCACACAGAATTGATGATAGCTTGATAAAATTTATCTTACCAAAAGAAGCACTTTAGAGTTCTGAAAATTTCAACAAAAATACTAACACAACTCTTCACAGAATCACAGATTACAATCAGTAATTACACTTGAAACTAATAAGAATGTTTACTGCAACGTAGTGCAAAGCGCATCTAAAGAGCGAGGGTCACGCGGAGATTTCGCAATGGTCCGAACTCAAGCTGAACTAAACAGTTAACTAAAAAACTGATTCTCTTCCCTGTCTCATAGTTCTCCTTCGGCAGCCGAAAAATCGCTAGTATCTTCCAGTTCTCGAAATAACTGGAAATCATACGACAGCTGAATACATTTACAGTTACATATAGGATCACACAGTTATTCAATTACAATACCCATTACAGTTATACAGGAACCGGGAAAGATGTCTCCAAATAATAGAAAAGTCTGCCAACTTTTGGCAATATCTTCCCGAATTTGGCAATAAAAATTAGATCCTCGAAACCACGGCTAACTTGGCTATATCTCGCCCATTTAGCAAGATTGCAATTTACTCAATCTTAAATACATTTGCCTCTGTAGTCTTATTTTTTCGGCAAAGCTTCGCGTCTTTAGATTTCCATGCTACATTATATAAAAGATACCACAGTTTTACATATAATTTCACTAAAATTATTTACATTTATACAATATGGGTAATATTGTACCCTTCCAAAGAACTACACGTTCCGAGCAGAAGAATCGTTGAATAGGAAACCATATTTACAACTGAAGAAAATCAATGCCGTACTAAAACAATAATTTCAGTGTATGACAAAAAACAAGTCAAAAGCTAAACAATTAAATAAATGCATAAATTTACAAATTTATGTATAATTACAAACATGGTTTTAGTATACTACTTACATTGTATACAGTAGGGCGACCACGTACTATGCCCATAATAAGGGACTAGAACGACTTTAGGCTTAGAATTTGATGACTTACGGATCCGAGCTACGACGTTGTTTGCCTGTTTCGAACTGTGCAAAGACTATCCGAGGGTAACTGTAATTTAGGACTGAGTTCTTTCCTTCAAATCGGCTTTCATGACCACATCATATCACCTTCGTGGAGTCGATGACCTTTAGCGCTCTTATTGTATTGGTCTTGTCCGTCGCCAAGCTGAATTCCTCTCGCGCAAAACTTTCAAACCGTGCTTGAAGATCTCAAATGTACTCCTCAGGCCATGAAGGCGCATCCGGACAGTAACCAAACAAGAGATCAAAATGGGGACGAAGACCATGACCAAAGAGAATTTGGATGGAATAGCCGGTGATCTCCTGGACAGCACTACAATATGCCAATAAGAACAGAGAAAACATCAGGAAAGCAACAGGGAGAGGTTGTTAAGACTGATTCGATTAAACCACTCTACTATACCGTTTAACTGGAGATGCAAAGGTGTCGTTTGGGTTTTGTCGATGCCCAGTAACTTACAGAGTTCTTTAATTACAGGCGAGATAAAATTCCTTCCTTGATCGGAATGTAACTGAAGTGGCACTCTAAATATGGTAATCCGGTGCTGTATCATTACTTCTGCTACCGTGATAGCCTCTTGATGAGGGATAGATACACTTCAGGCTACTTTGTGAAGTAACCAATGACAACTAGGATATATTGTTGCCATCATCAGATCGTGGCAGAGATCCCAAGATATCAAAAGCGCTCCTGCATTTGGACTGTTATGTAATTCTTTAACAACATCTGGATACTCGGGATTATGTGCTGCCACTGGAATACCTTGCAATTATCCGATTCGGATTTCAAATACAGAGTGAGTCCCAGAGAGCCCAATAATGTTTTCTCATAGCAACGTAGATCGAAATGCCCTGCCAGGTAGATTTTCTGTTTGAAAATTCTAATCAGTCATTTATTCTCAGAATTTAAAATTCTATTCAGTCTAGATTTTCTGTTTGAAAATTCTATTCAGTCAGTTATGGATTTAATGTCGCCATCTTCTAAGTGGTCTTTCCCGACTTCTTTTTCACTACATGGATCTGGCTCAGACGATATTGAATTCGTAACTTGAGGCGTATGACTAGATTAAGCAGTTCGTATTTTGTTTCGAAACTAGAACAATCTCGACAGATTTCTGAGCAATGTCCTCTAGGTAGGGCATCAGGATTTCTATGCGATTATCCGTTCCGATAATGGATAGTCATGTCATATTTCTGAAACCTCTATGTCGATCTTGATATTTGGCCTTCGGAATTCTTAAAATTTAAAAGCCAGGTCAACGGTGCATATCTGTGCGGAGTAGGAATATTTTGTCCTAGAGATAATTATTACGGAAATGTTCTACAGCTGAAACATGGCAAACGACTCTTTTCTTGTTAAACAGAAATTCCTCTCTTTTATATAAACACTTACTCCAGTATGTTACGACACGTTCTTGGCCATTTATTTCTTGGGACAAAACAGTACTGATACTCATTGGTCGCACTTGTATCAAGAATAATTTGTTTGTCGAGCTGAGGATACGCTAGAGTTGTTGCACTTCAGTTTGCTAAATGCGTTCTCACATACTTTTGTTCCCAAGAACTTTTGCTTGCTCTCTGCCAATTGCGATGGAAGAAAAGTCCTTCACAAATCTCCTATAGTAGGTGCAAAGCCCTAAGAAACTTCTCAGCTGATGGACAGTTTCGGAGATTCTCCAATCTTTAAATGCTGACACTTTTTCTGGATACGTAAACACACCTTAGGAAGAAATGACATGCCCAAAGTAAGACACTTTCTATCTAAATAGTTTATATTTTGCCGGACTTCACTTTAGACTGGCTTCTTTCAGTTTCTCTAGCCCCTTTTTTTGAGTTTCTAAAGGCTCATCAAATGTTTTCCCGACGATGAAGATGTAATCAGCTATATCAGAGAAGCTTCATAGGAAAGAGAACTCAGTATTTAGTCCATAAGGCGTTCTATATTGGCGTTGCATATTGATCTTCATAAGGTGCTCGAAGGTTGCCGACGCATTAAATTGGAACGACATCATTTTGAGCTACCAAATTCTTGTCCGGTAGTAAATGCCGTTTTTGTTCGATCATCAGGATATATCTCTACATGCGAATACCCACTATTTCATTCGAGCGTTGAAAAGCCTTTGCTTCTAGAAAGAGAGTCTAGTTCTAGAAAGGGGGTAACTGTCTTTCTTCTTAAGCTCGTTTAACCGACGATAGTCAACGAAAATCTAGTTGAACAGACTTCTGACCAAGACGATGAGAAATACCCACTCTTACTGAAGGCTGGATAATATTGCTTTCTTTCATGTGCTTTAGACATTTTCCTATCCCTTCCTATTTAGCACTCAGTAGAAGTTTTGGATGTCGCTTGACTGGTGGATGATCCCCAGTATCAATTCTATGCTCTGCCAAACGGGTTTGACCTATGCCTGAAGATGAGCAGGAGAAAACATCTTCAAATTCTTGAATGACGCAATCTGCAGCATTTTTCTCTTCATCACTTAGTTGTGCATTCTGCAATAAGTCCAATATTAGAAGACAGATTCTGGAAGGTTACTGTTTCGTTTAACGCAGGTCGCTCGAGTACATGTTGCAACTACTTCAAATTTCCTAATAACTTTCGCCCTATCAGAAGGTAATTTCCACTTCTTCCAGAAATCGCTGATACCTTCCACTTCTCGAAATTATTAGAAAGCATATGAGTGCTGGAAACATTTACAGTCACTTATAGGATCAATTCTAGTTATTCAATTACACTACCCAATACAGTGACACAGGAACCGGACTAGAATGTCGCCAAATGGCTGCCAAGTTTGGCATCTTTTGGCTATATCTTGCGAAATTTGGCGACAGAAATTAGTCTCCAAAACCATCGCCAGCCATCGATTTTCATGTTACATTACACAAAAGATACTACAATTTTACATATAATTTCACTAAATTTATTTACATTTATACAAATTCCGTAGTATTATAAAGGTGGTGAAAGTACCAATTTACCATTGTTTCTGGTTGAAACTAAATGAAATGACATAGGCAAAGAAATTTACAAAATTACTCACATTCAAGGGATCGAAGTAAATGCGAAACCCTATAAAAGAACACAAAAATCTCCACAGTGTCCTAAAGGCTAGCGATTCCGCGTGCCTACGAACTGTGATTGCGTGGGGAGGATTGTGGCGTGGGCTCATACTCCTTCACGACCTTCGCCACAAGAGCTGATTAAATTTTGTAAGGTACCAGGTAAAATGAGAAGCCACGAACGTATGAATGACTAAATGAGATGGAGAATTGTTGGTAGGTTGGAGGCAGGCAAATCAGAAGAGAAGGTGACTACATAGCGAGTGTATCGCCCGTTGTCGCCAGCAATTCGGAAAAACAGTTACAGGGCACTTGATCCATATCGACAAGACCCGGACAAGGTTGCCCAACATCAAAACGACGACTGAGGATCGTTATTTGACACTTTCAGCTCGGTGATACTGAACTGCTACAGCTTCACAGCTCTCACGTGAGCTATATGCTGCCCCTGAAATCCAAGTTTGACGGCCTACAGTTGCCCGGAGGCTTTTAGAGATACGGCTGTACACCAAAAGACCCGCTGTTTTGCGTTCTGCTCACTGCAGCACACAAGAGAGCGCGTTTAGCATGGTGCAGAAAACATGCGTCTTGGACGAGACTTCAGCAGAGTACCGTGCTTTTTAGAGATAAGCGGAGATTAATCCTGGAATGCGTCCTATTTTCTTGACGTACCTGTATCTGGAGAGACTCCAATACCATTTATCTGTCACCAGGAAAAATGATCATTGTGGAGGTGTAGTGGTTTGGGCATTAAGTTGGACAACCGCATATCCCACTATGTGATTGACAACGGCTACCCGATTGCTATGAGATACAGAGAGGAAATCGTAGAGCCCAATGTTCGAATTTTCAAAGGTGCAGTTTGTTATGGTTTCCTGTTAATGGACGATAACGCTCGTCCACACAGAAATCAGCTGGTCGACGATTGCCTGGAAAGTGAGGATATTCGCCAGATGGATTGACCAGCCAGATCTCCTGACCTTAATTTTATATAGCATGTCTGAGACGCTTTTGGAAGGATAATTTGATCTCACCATCCCTTTCTGAAAACCATCCCGGAGTAGAAAATTTCCTTGCTGCAAGAGTGCTACAGGAACTCCTCAACTGCCTTCTGTCCAGTATGTCTTCATGTTGCGCGACCTGTCTACTTCTCAGAAAGGGCGGTACCCCATATTAGACTCATATTCAGTTCGATATCACAACGTGGATTTTGGATATTCCTTCCCTAAGAGCTCTACTGATAATCATCAGCACATAAAATAGCTTTTGAATAGCGCATCCCTTTCTCTGTTATAAATGCATATTCACACCAAATTTCATTAAAATCTGTCCATTAGATTTTCAGAAATTCGACATTGCACACGAATTTATTTTTTCTTGCAAAGTTAATTAAATTCAGAATTTTTTTTCTTCAACCATATATAAACTAGGAATACAGAAAAGGAGATTACAACTAATAATTAAGACTTATCCAACTTACGGCGTGGAACGTTGCCGATGCCTGGGTTCGATCTTAAGCGAACGATTTGGCTGCGTAGTTTGTATTCGTGCTTTTTTCCGTGTTATGTGAATATGAGCCAGCTTCTATTAAGCAGGCATCACTCTATCACGTAGACATCACTCTTCTCAGGCACACACACCTCGTGTGCTTTGCGATGATCAAATAAATCAAACACATGCGTGAGATAAACTGTATTGTATGCATTTTATATAATAGTACTCTTAATCAGATTTAACAAATAATAATCCAGTTGTGATCAAGTGGATCAAATCATTTTACATGGCATTTTTTGCCTGGGTTCAGTACCTGGCAAACATATGGTTTTCTCCATGTTATTTGAATATAAGATATTATTAAATAGATGTAAACGTAGAACGTAAAATGAATCTTCAGTATAAAATGTTAGGTTAAAAATGCTTTTGTTTTTAAAATTACGATTTAAAACATTAAAAACCTTTGGATGACTCTTAAATAGCTAGTTGCCCAAAAATTAATTATACTTTCATCTGTAAAATCAGTTTTCAATTTCAGTTAATTTGCATTCAAACTTAAAATATGAAATAAATAATGTAATAATTTTTAAGGATTTATTCCTCCTTCTCAAATACATATCAAAATAAATTTGTAGCCTCATAGCCATTTCTCTCTCTTTCTCTCTTTTTTTAAAAGTTGCCTATATTTTTAGAATGAAAGATGAAGAACAGAATGTAGTATATTTCTCCTCATTTATTATTTCTCTAACACATTTTTCTCTAAAAAATGTCTTTCTGTCACTAAGCCTTTATTTCTTTAGGTGGTTCTTTAAAGGGTATGCGTTTCTTTAAAGGGGGATATGTAAGATAAAAATATGTAAATCAAAATTCTAATTTTAATTTGCAATAGTCCTTTATCTCTGTTTTCCGTTATTTCTATCATCTATCTTAGAAATAGTAGATACTTATAATATACATCTCTAAATTCCGTTATTTCAAAATTAATGGCTGTCATATGTTTCTTAAAGTTAATGATGCAGCGATTTACATTACGCTTAAACCAATTGATAATTTCAGATTGGATATCGAAACTTTTAACAGTCAACAGAGATTAATCTTAACTAAAACTAATTCTTTCTAAATAGAAATTTCATCTCGGACGCGTGGCCTTCTCTTTCTGTTTCCTTGTGTAGCGAAAGCCTGATGTTCTTTTTTACTGCAACGGCATAAAAAATGTAAAATTCGTTTAGCAATTGAGCGCATTTGGGGGTCACTTATCAGTCATGCATCAAAAATGTTTGTCAGCAAGAATAAAGAAATAATAAAATTGGCTGTGACTACAGCTACTTCTTTAAGCACCTATATGTTTTCAACATCCAAATTATTTTATATATTATGTATTCCAAATTTATCATTATAGCAAAATTATAAATTAATCTTCAATTCATCATGCCGCTAAGCTCTTTGTTGTCAAAATGGTGGAATTACCTATTTTCGTTCATAATCGTATAAGCAATGCTATCAGTTGCCATATGTCAACACTAATTCAAACATCGGGTGAGGGGGGAAGGGGAATCTGCTCTCAGTCTTGGTATTATCTAAAAGCAATAGCATTAACTTACCGCATCTCGAAGTCGGGCATAAATCGATACATGTATATATGCCCATAGCTTTTCAGTTCTTTTGCAAACTCTGGGGCAAGTTCATGATGAAGGTGACTTGGAAAATACCTGAGATTATTCTGGAGAGCCAACTGAAAAGAAAAAATGTCATTTTTATGTTATGGTGGAATGTAATTTTTTTGTTTTTATTTATTCCTTATATTTTGAAATAATTCACACGTCAACATTATTAATCTAATTAATTCTCAATTCTAATTGGTAACACTTACTGTAGTGCCAAAACTTAGCTGTCAACTCACTATAGCAATATTTTAAAGTTATAACACATGCGCATGAAAACTGCAACTATAATCCAAGTCTAAACAGCAATTGCATTTTATAGAAAATAAAAAATGTCTGTAGTTGAGGAACAATAATTAAAAAAATACAAACAAAGATAAATACTATGCGGTTTATTCAATTATAATGAATGGTTAGTTTATTTAGTTATAAAGAAACTTTTTCATGTAATTTATGAGACTTCACATGTCTCACTGAATAGCTTTAACAATCAGATGTTTCCTTGAGCATTCCATACTCACAAAATGTTAGCTGCTTTAGTTAATGACATTAATTCCAATGTAAAGCTTCCTAACGCTTTTAGAATTCCAATATCTTAATATTTCATGCTTCATTTCTGTTTCCTCAACAGACAACGTGACGTTTGTTTTCGCTTGCTCCGCCCATTGTTTTGATATGAATTCAGTCGCTTTTACTTAAAGTAACTCTGGATAAATATTACCTTTCTAGAAATATTTACAACCTGACACATATCCTAAACCTTAAAATTCTATCGTGGCCTTTGAGGACCAATGCAGTGTTTCAAGTGCCATGGTTTCCATCACTGCAGCCTCACAGCCGGCATCACGGTCCGAGTTGCCTCAAATGTGGCAAAGGGCACTATTTTGCGAATGGACGAAGCCGAAGGATGTCTCTCCGATGTTTCAAATTCTCTTGCCCCTGCAAATCCAGCGGAGCCTGTCCAAGATATCCTCACAGAAGCTTAAGAAAGGGCTTCAGGATCTACAACACTTGTTTTCTTTCTGAACTCGTGAACATCATCTCTGCAAAGCAATGTTCGATAACGCCTGCAGCAGCGCAGTACAAAGATTTTCCCGCTACTCCAAATACATCAGTACATTCTGTAATATTATATATAGTGTTTGTATATAGTACTTTATTTACATATTTTTCAGTTTTCTTCACTTCTTATTTATTCAATTGCATATTTTGTGTTCTCTGTATTTTGCGACGGTATTTGTTCACTGCACAAACTTGATTTGAGAGGAACTTTTTCATTGGCCACTCTTGCCCTCGTGATATCAGCCTTACCTACAATCATCTGACCTATCTAGAACAACTTTCTTATGGCTCAATACATCGCTGGATGATTGGAGGCACACAGATTGATTGGAGTAATAGCTTTTGAGTGTGAAAGGGCATTTACCCCTCACTCATATTATCTAACGATCAAGTTTTACGATCATTTTCTTTAAAAATTTTGTTTCGTGTTCACCGCATGCAAATAAAATTGAATCATGAACTCGTTTTATTTCCTGATCAATAATCCTTATTTAAGAAATCTCTCGCATCAGTTGGGTTTGAAAAGGGCGACTCGGTGGGCTAATGTTGAGAGATGTTAATGGTGTTCTAAGGAAATTAAATACGGGTAAATCGGTACAAGCCAAGGTCAAGAAATTAGAGACTGACTTCATTGTGCTGATGAACGCAGAAAATTGTGCTCCTCGTCTACTACGACAGCCCCCTACTACAACAGATTCAAATCCCAAGCAAGAGAAAGGAAATCAAAAATCTAAGAAAGTAGCTGTTCCGGCCGCCTCACTGAAGAAAGATCCGGCTGAGATCCCGTCAATAACAACAAAGGAAAAGGAAAATGCAAAAGTTGGAGCTTCTTCTAAGAAATCAGCCAAACATACACCCACCGAAGACGCTGTACCTCCCATTTTCACTTTCACCGACCCACGATTTTCACAATAAATTTCAAGTGTTATTTAGGGACAGTTCCACTACCGAATAACAGGACCCTCAGAAGAAATTTCATGAAAGAAGCCAAAATATGTGGAAAATGTTTCGGATGACTCGACTACGGAAAGTAGAGACGAAAAAGAACGACTGCCCAAGACTGAGGTAATTTAAAAGGACATCTGACGACTGTTATCCTGTTATATGAGATAACTATCCAGAGAAAAAATCACGATTTTCTTCAGATCAGGTGTCATGCGTGACATAGCCTTAGTTTGTCTGATGAAGGAAGAGCACTTTCAGAAGTAAAGTACAATTTTCACTTAAAGCAGTCATCATAGATCTCCCTGCTGCCACAGCGGAAGAAAATATATTCACGGAACTTAAAGATAAGGGCTTCCCTGTTGAAAATTAAGCAATCCACTAGAAAGTCTCCAAGAAGTTAAACTCCCTATGGTTTTTGTATCTTTAACCCGTACTGATGCACACAGAAACATTTACTCTCTAAAGTGTATTTTGGGACTCCAAGAGAAGATAAGGCGTTTACAGGCAAAGCATTTGCCCTATTATGTGTTTCCTATGCCATCGTTTTGGACATGGACAATTGTTTTGTAGTTATAAATCTAGGTGCCTCGAGTGCACTGTGCAGAGAACTTAATATATACTTGCCAGCTTCTTAAAGATGAGAAGCCGGCTTGTGTTAGATTCAAACCCAGCATATTGCATCCTCTAAGAATGTGTGTTTTATCCTAAAATGCACAATTTCTCCGGGAAGGAAAAGCACCTCCGGACGAGACTGATGATACCATTCGTGCTGCTCCTAGAAAAATCCAGTCTATAGCTTCTCCGTTACCAGTGCAGAAAGAAGTCTCTTCTAAGTAAGCAATGGATATTTTCGGCGAAAAAGACTTTAGAAATTTTCTACAAAAATTTGTAGAACTAGTTTCAAAATTCAGGACTATGATATCTCCTACCAGAAGCTGAACTTAGCTTTCTTCCTATTGGCATTGTTGGACTCGGAGAAAAATTAATTTCTCTTAATTCAACAAACGACGCTCAGAAGCTCAGATCTCCCCTTTTCTCCGTAACTTAGCATTTAACTTCTCTTCGTGTGACTGCTTCATTCTATAGTAAGGATTTTTCCCTCGTGTTTTCTCCGAAAGCAAATTTGCTTTCTTTCCTTCATTTAAATTCTTCTCAGCTGCATTACACCACATAGGTTTCCTCAAACGTCAAGTTTATTTTGGGACTCCTTAAAAGAACTAGTAAGAGCAGAGAGAATATCTCCTGTTGAAGGCCAGTATAAAATTATCATATATCAAATTATCATGGCCGGATCATACAGGAACCAGCCACTAATAAAATAACTAATCTTCCAGCAGCAAAGTTCGCCATCGGCTCGCCACAATGACATGACATCTGCAGCTCTCACCTTTTCCACCAGAATATGTATGCCACTTTTAAAGAGCCCTTTTAGCTTCTTCAACTCTTGAAGGAAATAAAACATTGTGACAAAGGGTAATGTTCTCTCTTTCTTTCAAACTGTAGAGACATTAGGTATTTTTTGAAAGCAGGAGACATGAAAAATGAGCAATGTCCTCGCCGGGACTCGAACCTCAGACCTCTCGAATACGCACCGAGTATGCTGACCCTCACACCACGAAGGCATGCTAAGAAGGTGGAATAAATAAATACCTTAAATGCTCCCCCCTTTTAAAGAGCGACTGGGGATTAGGGGATCCAATCGCTAAATCTTGGTGGTGGAGAATCATCATCCGTTACTGTTTTAGTTCGGGCGCCACTTGTAAAAACATTAGTTTATTTTGAAGCAGGAGACATGAAATATGAGCAATGCTCTCTCCGGAATTCAAACCTTTTACCTTTCGAATACGCACCAGTGTGCTACCATTACACTTACAAAGCTTCCTTTTCTGCGGAATTTACAACTAAGGAAATTTCATTGTCAAATACCTTTCGGCGTTTTATCTGAGCTGGGAAAGTTGTGCTTCGTACAGCAGACAAGCAATAATATATTCGTTCATACTTATACTTTTCAGACTCGATTCGGAGGAAGACCGTCGACCATTAAGGTTGTGTCGTCTGTTGCTCTCGTTTGATATAGTTTCCTAGAATCACCTGTAATTTTTTGGCTTCCCTGTGCTATTTGATTGGCTCAAAATATTTTCAACGCCACTGTTCTCTTGTAAAATTTTTGAACTCATGCCTGTCACGCGTTACGTTCCCTAAATTATGGATGTGGTTCATTTTCCTCTTAATGTCACTCATGCGAAAAGTGTTCTGAACCAATTTGGTTATTGTGAAGACGATAATTTTGACCAAGGAACTGCCAAAATTAGTTAAAGACATTGAGGACTTACAACATGCATGTTTTCTGATAAACCTGTTGCTGTTAAACTACGAAAGCTGGATACGGAGTTGCTTTGATGATTGAAGAACATCTTAATCGTGATCAATTCAGAAATCCTGACAGATCGAATTTATTCAAGAAAACGTCAACTGTTGCTGTTCCTTCCCAACCTGAGAAGAAAAATAAAAAATTCAAGAAGTCTGCCAAATTGGCTATCACTATCAAAACTTTTTTTAAAACAACTACACGCATCCGAATTCAAAAAATGACTGTATTACTAACTCAAAATTTGCCAAGAAGACACCAGCCTGGGCCACTATTTCTCTGCCATTTACAAATAACAAACTTGAATTCTTAGATATTGACAATCCTGATGATGATGAAATGGAATGCCAAGATTTGCTTGCCTAATTAGAATCGGAGATTCCTAAAATTTTCACAGATATATTTGAAAGCTCCTTCACCTCTCATCCGAGCGTGAATCAAGTGGAAGATCTCGATATTTTAACCTCTACTAAAGCGCTTCTTGCCAGAAAGGATAACATATATATTCTACCAACTTCTCCGGCGAACTACCTATTGTGTCATCGTCTAGGCATCTCTTCATTCTCAGGTGTCTTGGTGAAATGCTGAACTACTCGAAATTCTGGATTCCCTAAGCTACAGAGAGTAGCAACTGTTGGCACATCCGCCGTTTCCTTCCCTTTTATCTCGCGCTATAAACATATGACTATATTGGATCTTACATCACCTGCATGACTCGTTTCGCTATGTACTCCCCGAAACTTCATACTTTTACAGCCCAGTTTTGTTTCGTGTTCCATTTTCTATTTCAGACAGTGTATTCTTCTAATTTTTCCAGGGAAAATAATCTAACTCTACCAAAAAATTACAAATTCCCCTTTCTACGAGCTACTTTTTAATTTACAATAGATAACTTAAGGAACTACCAAGAAACTGTACTGTATTGCTTATAAAAATTATTATCTCTTCTTTCCGACTTCTTTATTTTCCACAGCAATGGAAACAGGATATAATTATCCTCTTCCTTAAGCAAATAGCACATGCATATTACCTTAAGCATGGCAAAGACCCAAAATGCTCGTTTAGCTGTTGACCTATATACCTTTTACCCTGTATTAGCAAAGCATTTGAAAGAGTTGTTCAAAAACATTTCACAGAACACCTAAGAAAATTTAACCTTACTCAAGAGGTACAGTTCGGCTTTCGTAAAAGGAACAATGCATACAACCAAATTTTGAATCTTAATTTATCACAGCATCTTTTTAAGAAATGGAACCACTTACTTTCTCGACTTTGAAAAGGCATTGTTTGGCATCAAGGTCTCACTTACAAGCTTGCAAAAATTCATTTATTTCCACAAAGATGGCTCTTAGTTATTTAAAACGTCGGACTTTTCAAGTTCGTATTGACTATATTCTTCCTCCTAAAAACATTTTCAATAGCTGAATTTCACAAAGCTTCGAAATCTTTGAATATTCAAAATGCTGTACTGAAGCTGCAACGTTTTCTTAACATTATATGTCACAGGTATTCGTTTCAACATATCGAGTTAAATGAAACTAAATGTAATTATTAGAAGTACTATTAATCTTATTTTGAGAAGATATAAAAATTGATTGATTGAGAGAATAATTATTATACATGGAAAATTTTTTCCAATCATTCAGTCACATAAATAAACTCAGATGTTATGTTTGATGCAAACCATTTAACAACCAACTAATTTGTGCTGTCAATAAAATCAGTGCAGCCTTTATGGTGATTTACTATCTAATCAGAAAAAAAGAAAAGGAGGAAAAGGAGAAAAGAAAAAAAAAGAGAAGGAAAGAAGTGATTTTATGTGATAAAACTTAACTGTGAGATTACGAGGCAATTTTCATGAGAAGTAACTAAAAGTCATTTAAAACATAAATTAGACTACTAACTTTTAAGTAAATGTTAATGATATTAAATCTAGAGGGCAATGGAACAAGTGTGCTCTAAAATACAATGAACTTGAATAAGCGTATTTTTTCAGGCATTTTAAAATTCTGCAGTTTAAATAGCTAAATGTGCAATAATTTTGAATTTTGAGAAAGTACACTGAAAATATTATGCACTTCGATTGTCTCATTACAGGATTTTACTACTTTTGTAATCTATTTGTCTGTGGAAAACGACGTAATTTTGAAAGCTCATGATATATAAAGTATACTATTTAAGTGCCTATAATTTTTAGTTGCAAACTAAAATGATTAATCGTAATAAATTATGTAATAGTAACATTAATAGTAACATAGTAAGTAAATTATGTTAAAATAAATTACGCAATAGTAACAACATTTTGTAGAAAATAAGCTCTAACGTAAACCCTGTTAGGAATGCAGGTGTCCCAACTTGAAGGCGGCATCGAAAAACTGACCTTGCCTGTAGACACATCTAAAGTAGATACGATGCAGTTAATTATGGCTGTATTTTGATACAAAGGTCCGTATATGAGAACTGCCTACACCCTATGTATGATATGAGAAAAAATGCTATGAAAATTTTTGATGCCGAAAAGAATTTCATTTATGATCTCGGGGTTATTAGCTGTAATATAAAGCATAAAAAATTTCGAGTTTTTATTTTAGGTTAAAAACTTTGAAATTGTGACTGACTGTAATACAATACCTTCAAGATGGCGATTAACAACAAAGACTTAAATGTGTTAAAAGTACACTGGGAATCCAGGTTCGCAGATTTGAATTACGAAACAGATCCACCGAACAAGAACACGAATGATAGATGCCAACGCACTGAGATCTCAAGAAGATAGTCTACTTTTTAAAATAGGAAATGCTCAGGAGTAAGATGACCACAACTGAGTTATCAAAGAAGTCTTAAAAGTTTAAATATTATGATGTGTTAAAACTGATAGTGTGCTAAAGCTGATACACTTCATGTAGATGGTAACAATTGCGTGTTTTACCAGAATCCGCGTAAACCGATATAATTAGAGATGCATATCTGCGTGGACATTTCTTTTCCAAACGAAGTGAGGAAGTTGTGGCTGTTGAACAGAAAATGGACTTTTTAACTATTATTTACTTTCTATTTATTTACCTGCATCATTTCATATACCTAAAGCTGTACCTTTAACTGTGAAGAAACTGTAAGTATGTAAATGTAACTATATCACATTGAGTAGTGTAGCTCCTCTTGCGCAGACGCATGCTTCTCGTAACTTGTTTTTGCTGAATACAAAAGTTGTTAATGTTGTCAAGGTGACTAGTAATTTAATTTATTAAGCAAGTCAGTCTCTATAATCAATTAGTTCTCTTTCAGTATAGCGACTTGGGTAGTGACCGATTGCCTAGTTCACCAATGGTGATTCATAAATGAAAAATCGAGTACGTATCATTCATTATAAGCATCCATGTGAATCCTGCGGATATGTAGTCAATTTACTAATTATGAACTCATATTAAGAAAACAGACTTAACTGCAATTTCTTTTAGATTGTAATTTAAGGGATGTCGGAACCCCCTATACCGACAATGTTAAATTGGCCATTTTCGATGTACCTTTTCTCAAAATCTGAAAGATATACTCTTGAAATTTTTTGTGTAATTAACGTACACCTATCTGATTATACTGAAATGAGCTTTTGAAACATTTTGAATTTTAGACTCATTTATAGACTATTTTATTAGGCATAGTAAAATTTAGCACTTTTCTCACGCAAAAAAAATTTGTGAAATTTTTTTATCTTAATTTATCACAAAAAGCTCATTTCGGTAAATATTAGAAAATATAATAAATAAGCCTTAAAAATTTTAGGTACCTGGGAGCAGTAGTTCCTGAGAAAAAGTACATCGAGTATAAAAAAATCACGTTTGGAGAAAAACGTCTTTTTATGTAAAATTCCTCATTTATCAAAGCATTAGATCATAAAATAAAACTAGATTTTTTAAAGTTCTAATTTTCATAGAGATTAAAGTATAGTATTTTTAGAAAGCTAAAAGTGTAGAGAATTCGAAAAGGCAAAAATCCCAAATCTATATTTTTTGAAGATTTTTGGCTTCCCAACACCCCTTAAAAGAAAATCATAAAATCAGAAATTCTAAAATGAGAAATTAAAATTGAGAAAATGGGAAATAAATTAAATTTCATAAAATGAGAAATAAAAAAATAAGATATATATAAAATAA
>KK118042.1:18624-139568 GCA_000611955.2 Stegodyphus mimosarum | reverse complement strand
TAAAGACTTGTATTTTTCTCAAAATAAATTCCGATAGTTCATCCACCCGCTGTTGGTACTTGCCAAACAATTCAGCTTCGAGTTTTGCACCGTCTTTAACCACAGGAAACGCTCTCAAGATTGGTAATTTGAAATTCTCGTACGTGTAAGTCGGCGTTCCTGGTTCTCCCAGCAGACATTTTCCGATGCACTTATACCAGTTCGCTGCTTGGCCCCTCAATGCTCCTGTCGCTAATATGACCTTCTGATGTTCCGGAACTGGATAGAGCAAAAAATGCGCTTCTAACTTTTCCAGGAATGTGTTCACAGGTCCTCTGGCATCAAAAACTACTGCCGGCTTCATGGCTGCTCTGATGGTTTCCACTATGAATCCAAATCCATCAGGCATTGCAGCTGTATTCTGGGATGTAGTAGGCATATTCCAACTTCCTTCCATCATTTTAAATGTTCGGGCGCCAGTATAAGGTTTCTCCTTCAATCTCCTGACTTTCTTCGTGAGCATAAACTGTGAAACCTTATGTGGAGGACAGTGAGCAAATCTAGGTTATGTTCTTTAGTGTTGCAGAAACTACAATGTCAGAAGGAGGGTTTAAAAGTGACCCTTTAATTCAAATATTTACAACTCTTCAAATTGAGAGTAAGCCACTACTTGGGCTGAACTAAAATAATATGAAAATAAGGTGTGTTAACAAATTCAATTCCCTAACTTAGCTTAAGTAGGACGGCGAGGGAAGCTTACTCTTAGTGAAATGCAATAATGCGAATTTCACTAGCAAACACTGGTAATTGCAAATGCCTATAAAGGCGAACTTTCAGTAGATAGAGGAAATCTTGGCGCGCACAGCCTTACCGCGATAAATCCAAGGCACTGTCTTTCCCCTCGTTAACTCCTGCCTTTTAAACGCCAGCAGATATATGCGATTTGAATAAATATCTCACTCGCGCTAAACTCGGGCAGCAACTGAAACTTTGAGATATCGATAGGAAAGTTCAAACTAAAAATAATTTGGTTAATTAAAATAATGAATGCTACAACTTGTACCAAATATTAAATTATACGCTCTTTATATATATATATATACTCTTCTTCTTCTTCCGATTGCAACCAAAAAGGAAAGTACAAAACTACATATTTTAACAGTGCTATGTACAAAATTTCAACGTTCTGAGACTATTCGTTTTTGAGTTATAAGAGATACATACGTGCGTACGTACAGACGCCACTAAAACATCTCTTCTGAATCCATTTAAAATCAGTTTTATAATTCGTTTGGAGAGAAAGAGTCCTTTAATCTGTCCTTACGTACAGATGTCACGCAACGAAAACGGGAGGTGCACACATGTTATAGCGGTCTCATGTACAAATTTTCACCCTTGTATGGCTACTCGTTCTTGAGTTATGCGAAATACATACATATGTACGTACGTATAGACGTAAAGAAAAAAGGTCTCTTCTGAATCCATTTTACATTCCGTTTTGGCAAAAACAATCCTTTATTCTGTCCGAACGTACAGATGTCACGCAAATTCTTCAAAAACATTGTTCAAATGACTTCGAGAGCGGTCGAATTGGATATTTTCTTTGAAATGTAATGCCCGAAATTTTTCGCGATTACAATACTTCCTTTACTTCGTACAAGGAAGTAAAAAGAAATCAATAGAGAATTATAATATTTTCCCATCCAAGACTATTTACAAACGTTACAAGGTTTCGAAAATTGTTCACTTACTAAATCTATGTGTGGACAAATTATATATCAGCGTATACAGTATTAGACATGTATTACTTTCATGTAGTAATTTCTAAGAGTATATAGCATTATTACTTTCATCTAGTTATCTATTAGAGTATACAGTACTAGATCTAAATGCAGAGCTGTACCATTAATGGAATAAATTATTTTGATAAATACAAACTTAAGCACATTATATAATAAAGGTAATATAGCATTACGTTTGTTCTTCGCGTTTGTTTTCACTCTATAGCGACTGAGTGTCGCTATTCTTACAACATTCTCTGTTAAAATTGCTAAGAATTCATCCGAAGTTAAGCACCAACAAGTATTTTCCAATGACTCTTGAACGATTTACGCCGGCTTCCCAGAGTCCTTCAAAATTTTGTGACCTGCTCAAAATGCATTTCCATTCTATATACCTTCAGTGGTATAAAAATTCGCTAAATTTTCATCTGGGCACTCAAATAATTTTTTTCAATATTTTTATTTCTATATTAATTCTAATAAAAGTTTTAGAATTATTACTCATTATCCTAAGACATTTTCAAATTCAAGAGAAAAATATTTTAATCTTGCAACAAAAAATTCGCTGCTTTGGTCTGTTACAATGTGTATGGCTTTTGCACTCAAACATACATATATTAATATGTAGATTTCGTTCAAAATTTCCATTACGATAATTCTGAAATCAACACCAGTGATGTTAAATGGATAAGATGGCTTAAAGTATTCTTTGGATTTCTCAGCCATTAATTTTTGAACTGCAGTGGGTTTATTGTTATTGAAACATGTTACACATCTGCAGACGATCTTTCTACAGTTATTTCTGCCATTAAGAACTAGAAACTTAGCCGTACCTGATGTAAGAAAGATTACAATTCTAAATGAAAGTATTTTAAATGAAAATGTTTCAAAATAAATGTAATTAAATGATGGTGACAATAGGTCGTAACAGAAATCGTCCCCCCACTCTAATGAGCCTCATGTTATCAAGTCAGAAACGCTAATTTACTTTTGAAATAAAGGCACTACTTTTTAGTTGCTTATTTCTTCTCACAAGTCTTCCTATCTTAGTTGTTTATTCCTTCTCACTTTTCTGCGTTTTCAATAACACCCAAACTTCAGCTCTTTTTATCCCAAGAAAGTACTCCATACCTCCTTTGTTTTGGTTTGGTTTGGGTTATACACTGCGTGACATTGAAAATACAACACTAAGAAGGAGTGGTCAGGAAGTGATGAAATTTAGAAAAAAAAACAGGAACAGCAAGCAGCAATAAGTGATCTTTATTTCAAAATGATAGTCAGTATACAGAGCGGGAACGACGTCGGCTCAGTAGGATAGGTGATAGGTGACAGCAGGCCCGGGCACCTGGACGTCTTACAATGACTACTCGAGTGCTATCCGAACCCTGCAACGATCTGTAGTTGAAACTTTTACAAATAGACATAAATATACAAGAAGACACTAATACACTTATAACAGATGGACACAATGCGCCTGATAGAGAAGAGCGCAATCACTGTGTGCTTAGATATTTATGCGATTTTATACATAGACACTAATACGAGGAAGACACTTATATATAGAGGGATGCTAGTACACTTATGGACGCTGATACACAAATTTACATAGACACTTAACACTTAACGACGTGGACACTACTACGCAAGTACAATATACTCATAATTACGCATATACAAAGTCCGCATGTTCACAGTTCGCTTATATACATTGACACTAATAATGCGACACACTAATGTACTACAAAATGCGACACAATATGGCTGAGTAGGATGTAGGACCACCGCGGACAGCGATGCACGAAGAAACACGTCTAGGCATAGAGTCAATAAGAGTGCGGATGGTGTCGTGAGGGATGACTCTTCATTCCCTTTCAACCATTTGCCACAGTTCGTCTTCTGAAATAGATGTATACCTTGCAGAGCATGTTGGCAGATGCGAGCACTGTGTGGTCGGGAGTTATCCTCCTGAAAAATTGCATTAGGCAGCCCCTGAAGGTATGAAATTGCCCCCGGGCGCAGCACGTTATCCAAGTATCGTTGGGCCGTCATAGTGCTCTGAGTACGAACTAGAGGTGACCAGGAATCGTAGGCAATAGCGTCCCAAACCATTATGCCACGTTGCCGCGCGATGGGGCTTTCCACAGTTACTGCCGGATTACATCTGTCTCCACGTCAACGCCACACACGTATGCGGCGTCTGTCACTGGATAAACAGAAGCGTGACTCATCTGAGAACACGACGTTTCGCCATTCTGTCATCCACATTGCTCCAGTCCGGCACCATTCTAAGCGTCGGCGTCTTTGCTGTGGGATCAATGGCAGTCTTCTTAACGGACGCCGTGAGTGCAGGCCACGTTCAACCAATCGACGGGAAATGGTTCTCGTCGACACGGGAATATCCAAGGTATCTTGCACTTGCTGCAGAATCGCGGTACAAGTGACTTGCGGGACCGCCACAGCTTGTCGGCGGATGCCTCAATCTAGGCGTGCTGACGTAACACTGGCTGCGCCTGCACCCCTCCTTCTTCCCACATTCCCTTGTTCCAACCATGTTCGCCGTAGCCGATGCACCGTGCTCGCTTCATGTGGGTATCAGCTGCGATTTGACGTAAGGACCAACCCGCCCTTCTCAGTCCGATGACCATACCCCTCGTAAAATCGTCTGTCTGCTGGAAGTGCCTTCGTTGACGGCGTCCTGGCATTCTCTCCTATTACACGTATCCTCTGGCACAAAAACGAACTTTCCTCGGTAATTCGTCTGGCAGAAATAACGACACGAATATTGCACTTTCTGCACGTTCCTTCCCTTATCTTACTTCACGTGCGTCGGAGAGCTGCGCATTTCACATCATTCGCATAACTCAGGGACGTGCGTCTACTCTAGAATTTGCATAAATTTCTGACCACTCATTCTTGGTTTGCATTTTCAATGTCGAGCAGCGTATGATAACAGAAAAGCCTTGAGGATTTCTGCCTAAGGGGAGGAATGCCTTTGTGGAGGACGTTCTAAGGAAAATTGGCTCGTATACACGTTACACATGGAGAAAGCCATGAAAATGCCATGCTGCCAGCCCGTTCTCGGGATTCGAAACTCGGACCGAACTACCAACGTTCAACGACTTTACCGCTCGGCCGCTGAAGCACCCCCGTACCTCCTTTGGAGGTCCTTACAATTATGGATAACCTAAAATAAAACTTACAAGACGAATAAGTGCAGTATAATTAGCAGATAAATTAAAAATATCGTTATAAAAGTTTAGTTACACTACAAGTAATAATTGAAGGTAAGTTAGAATCTTTATGCGGTTCATTGTACTACTTGAGTTCGTTTTGGATAAACTTTGTAATATCCTAGCTAAATTTGATTTATTTGTGAGCTAGAATACTAAAGAATTGTTTGGGCGACTATTCGCTGAGTTCTTGAAAGTAACAAGTCAAAAAAATGGTTAAATTACCCTTCATTCCAACTCAAAATAAATAAAGGGATGGCCCCTTCTCGGGCTTACAATAAGTCTCAACTTGGGCTTTAATTCAAATTAGAAAATACAAAAATAATTAATACTAACAAAAATAAACCTGCCGCAGTTGCACAGAATTAGCAAACCGTGAACATTATTTAAGATCACCGGCGTATACTAGCCGGACACGCAACAGTACGGCCTTAACACAGTACGCTTAGACTAGCAGCAACAACGTTGCCGGAAGGCAGAACACTATCCTACGTTCTTCTGCGCTTTTCTATTGAGAAGAACCACACATCAGATTACATACTCGTTTATACCTCATTTACATAAATCGTAATCCTGAAAACTCATTCTGGCAAGGAAACATAGATGGGAAATGAAAGGTTAAAGGGAAAACATTTTACAGAATAAAAATAACCATTAAAAAAATCAAATAAACTCTATAAGGCCTTCAGGAGCTCCACTGTCAAGTCCAGTTGGGAATCTCGGGACGTGTCAGAAAGGTCCATCATTTCGAATTGTTCACAAGAAAAACAGTTCAAACACTACGTATCAGAATACCTGCTGTGTTATCTTTCGTTGGCCAATTGAAGAGTCTCTCGACTGCGTTAACTATCTAGTTTTGTCACTTCTGTTGCCAATGAAAGAGTTCTACTTGATGGTGGTACTCTTGATCCAGCACAACACAATTTTGGCATCAGTCCAATAGAATATTCTCGAGGTTACCTTCTGTGCAAAATTTCACCTAAGAACCTATATGCGCTACTAGTAATGTTCCAAATAATTCAATACGAAATAAAAGTCTTTGTAACGTAACTCTCTAGCATCACACGATATTTCGATGAAATGAAACTCTCAGAAATTTGCTCTTGTTTGCGCACTCTTATGCAAACACTCTTACCAACGTTTTGACTGGCATGTAAGAAGCAAAGGATCTCTATTCAGTCGACTTCGGGAGTCAAAACAAATCTAAGAACTCTAATCTCACTTAGAAGCGGACACTCATAACACCATTTTGTCCACTCTTGAGTGATATCTGAAAGTAAGTTTATAAATTATTCCACACTCCTTTTCTACATGCTTCGTGGTGCAACGGTAGCACACTCGCTGCGTATTCGAGAGGTCCATGTTGAGCCCCGGCGAGGGCATTGCACATTTTTCACCCCTGCTGCTCCAAAAATCTAATGACTCTACAGTGGCCCCCGAACTAAAGATGGTGGACCATGATTCATCACCACCAAGATTTGGCGATTGGAACCCCTAATCCCCAGTCAACACAAAGGAGTATATAAGGTCTTTTTCTCCCTCCTTTCTGCTTGCCTTCGTGTTGTAACGGTAGCACACTTGATGCGCATTCCAGAGGTCCCGGCCAGGGCATTGCACATTTTTCATGTCCCCTGCTTCAAAATAACCTAATGTCTCCACAGTTTATTAACTTGGGTCAATTTTTAATTTTACAACCGCTTAATACTCTACGATCTTAATCACTTAAGTTGTTCAGTGTGGATGTGAATTTCAGCAACTTCATTACGTTGTAATCTGAGAGCTGGAAATGTAATATACACTGGTTATCATAAATTAAGGAAAACCCACGGTTACTGAAAACGTTACATGTAGAATTTTATGAAACGTACCGACAATATACAACCCATAGTAAGCTATCTAATAACATAAAAACAAATTACCAGACAATTATGCTAGTATAGAAATTAGCACATGTATAAAATGAAGAAAACTGAAGGTGTCAGTTTGCTACAGGAAAAGTACCTTCAAGATGGAATATGATCGCCTCTAGAAGCAATATAGCACATACAGCGATGTGTCATGCTTTCAATTATGCGGTCTATCAGTTCCATAGGAAGCGAGAGCCATTGCTCTTGCGAAGCAGTTGCAAGCGCGGCAAGGATCTGAGGAGCCGGATTGAGAGCAGCTAGACACCTCCCTAAAGCATCCCAAACGTGCTCAATAGGATTCAAGTCCGGCAATCGAGGTGGCCACTCAATGCGCATAATTGTTTCCTGTTGAAGATAATCATCTACGATGCGAGCCCTGTGTGTTCTTGCGTTGTCGTCTTGTAATAGGAAAGCATCGCCTATTTCCCCGGCATATGGACGCACATAAGCATCAAGGATGTCATCTCTATAAATCTGAGCATTCACAGTTCCCCTTGGAAAGACATGGAGGTCTGGGCGTCCACCCAAAGAGAGGCCACCTCAAACACAGACACTGCCTCTTCCGTATGCATCTGTTCCACGGATGTTGACGGATGATAACGGGTTCCAAGTTCTTGCCACATCAAATAACGTCTACTATCGCTTTCGAGACTAGACCTGGACTTATCTGTAAAGAGAACAGCCCTCCATTCATCTGGCCTCCAGTGGACATGTTGTCGTGCCCACTGCAAAAGGTCAGTCCTATGGCGTGACGTGAGCGGCAGGTAAATGGCTGGTCGCCTCGCATACAGACCACCTTCGTGAAGCCTTTTACGCACAGTTGACGTTGACATCAACCTTCCGGCGGCTGTAGCAAGGGAGGATCTAAGAAGAGTCGAAGTAGCGGTTTATTCGTGCGTGCACATAATGTCAAATATCGGTCATCGGCGCTCGTCGTAGCAGTTGGCCGTCCTTGGCTGAACCTCCTAGATGCCAAATCTGTGGTTTGAAATCGCCTCAAGTCTGTGAACCACAGAAGGACTCACATTGATCGATCTGGCCACTTCTGTTTGACTTTGTCTTACCTCTAGTCTCCCAATGGCTCTCCGTTTTAATTCTGCAGGCAAATGATGCCTGGAGGTCATTGTTAAGAATTGACTATCTTAGATTTCTGATGTCACTATCACATTGAAATATGTGGGCTTGCTCTCAAATATGGACTTTTATGCTCCTCGCAGATGACGTATTCAAAGTGCAGCGCCACTAATTTGCATATTGCAGTTTTACTCAGCTACTCTTACTTAACAGCATATTCAAACTTTACACGGTTTGGCTTATTTTTGAGGGAGTTATCGCTATTTTCGTGATTTTGCTTTAATTTATGATAACCAGTGTATATAGAAAAGTAATATATTAGGAATTTAGACTCATACAACATTGAAAGATATGTAAAATGCATAAAAATTTGACATGAATTTCAGCTGAAGAAAATTCTTCAAATTTTATCGCTTAAAGAACTAGCCCAAAATTGTTTACCATTAGTCCAGATAGATGAGAAGGTATTGCATATTCGTTTTGTAGCACGAATATGCAGCACCTTTGCACGAATATGCAATGTCCACAATACAATTTATTGTTCTGAATTTAATCGGATGTCATTAAATATTTTACACAAAAAAGTTCATTTATGGTTTTAAAACTAAACACTTGCGTGATGTTAATGCATTATCTAACAATATTGCATTTTGTGAAGCAAATTAAACAGCTTTGAATATTATTTTTCTAAATGTTTTGGTTGAATCTGAGGTAATAACTTCAAAAAAACATTTTAAATTCCTTTTAAAGTGAGTATACAAATTCTAACTTTTCGCTATGATTTTCTCTTGAATCACCTCAATGCAAGTACAAACAGCAATAATATTTAATGTTTAAAAGAAACATTCACTAATTACCACTTTTAAAATAACATTGTAAGTTATCATAAAAGCACAGTTTTAGCTGATTAAACTTTAACTTAAATACTCTGCTACTCTAAAAAAACGAAACACATGCATTACTAATTCCTTTTTTTTAATTAAAGAGAAACAGCGTTAAAAGTTTAACTTAATTTTTTTTTAATATTGTGCTTTGAAAGAAAGGAAAGAAGGTAACGCGTTAAGCGTAAATGAAATGGTGGACGCTAAATGTTGAATTTGGTTTTCAGGTAAATGTAACTGCTTTTTTTTACACTGAAAGTCGGAGAAGTTTGAAATTCTTCCGAGATTTAAATCTGATATTTTTTCTCTTACAGGAATTAATTTAACTGTCAGTACTATTCCAAAAGACTATTAAAGATAAACGTAGACATTTTAAATAAAGTGGAAGTATATGAGGAAGATATTTTTATCCCAATGGTGGGCACTAGCCGTTATAGTTACTGACCGCTACTAAGGCCAAACGTGGTGGTTACTTTATTATGGAGGTACACTGCGCAAAAACAAAAAAGGGACAGATATATATCTCCCGTTCTACTGGGCCGATTGAAGAATTCAAATTGCATTTTTCGTGCCTCGAAAGCGCGACTTAGGATATGTATTATAGTTATACACAGTATCGTTCTAATGTAGGTATTTTGACAGAAAATTGGACTTTTTCTGAAATAACATGCCAACGTTTTCCATATTTCGATTCTACCACTCAAATTATGCTTAAATTTTAGATTTTACAAAATTTGGTGCGAAATTTACAGAACAATTCAATAATTTAGCTTGGCGCATTTTCTTCCCTTTGTGCCAAGAATAACTCGCTTGGGAACTTCTTAATATATGGCAACATATTTTAAGTTGTGCATGAGCGGAGAAAAAGTCACATCGTTCCTACTTTCAAATAATTTTATCAAAGCGCCTAAACCACATTAGATGTTAACAAATGATTGCTTTCAACAAAAATGTCAAATTTCAGAAAGCGTTAATATATATATCCACGTATATATTCAGAAATTTTGAATAAATATCTAATATTTTGAGGATTAGCTTAGAAATACATCTATTTTAAGATGACGCGAAAAATTTGATAGATTCAACATTTTTTTCGAAAAATTTATAAAAATTATTTTAAAATAAATCATAAAAACTGGGCGAAATTAATTTGGAATGAACCTAAATTTCTGAATGTGAAAGGAAAAATCAAATAAGCTTAATAAAAAAGGAGATAATAATAAATATATACCAAATTCAATTAACATTGAGGAGCTGAAATTTTGAGAGCTAATTTTTAAAAAACAACTCGCACGGTTTTTACAAAACTTGCCAGTTTGACATAATTTAAATTGTAGAATCGAAATGTGGAAAAAAACGGTATGTTATTCCACATTTCTCATGTTGTATTCTACATTTCGGAAAAAGGCCGATATTGTGTTAAAATACCTATGTTAGAACAATGCTATATATTAATCTAATGCATATCCTAAGTCACGCCATGGAGACATGAAAAACGCAAGTTGAATTTCCTCAATCAGCCCAGTAGAACGGGAGGTATAGAAATGTCCCTTTTTTTCCCTCAGTGTACCTAACATGGGGTCATCGTTGCCCCCTATGAAGACAAAGGCAGTTTACATGCATGCTTTGTTCGAGATTCCAACCCGAGCCCTTCGGTACGGCAGTCAGGGTCACTAACCATTTTCCTTTCTGGGCGGCTCAGTACGGTATTTATTACCTTAAAATTCAATATAGAGAGGTAGTAATTAAAATTAGCTTTTCTAAGCATTTTATAACTTTATCGATAAGTGTATTGCCACAGTAATGCATCAACACACTATTAATCAAAGGATTCAAAATCATATTCAACTGGAGGGAGGAAACTGGTTAAAAAAATTCCAATAAGAGATGTTTTACGATAAATGTAGAAAAGGAATCTTATTATGCAAATTAAGTAAAGCACAATAATGATTTTAGATATTATTATAGCATTTATGAGCGTCACGAATAAAATATTAGAAAAAAAGACGTTCGGATAATTCACCTGGTGCATGACTTGAGTTTATCACTTTGATGAAGTAGTTGCGACGGCTGTTGCTGAGCAGTCAGTGGGGCATTGAACTGGTTCCACTGATCAACATGCAGTGTCTTGCCAATTAGACTGTTGTGGCGAGCCTCAATTACAGCATTTTCGGTGACCTAGCCCATCATTACAACCAGCACCTTGTAAAAATTAAACACAATATAATTTTGAAACTAAAATACATCTTTATTTAATTGATTAAAATACAATATCTTTTAACAGTGGCAATCTTATAAATTAACCCTATGGGCCTTTCATAAGCAAAACTGTCGATAATACCATCATATAGTAATTCTTGAGCAGTATCATTTTCTGTGGACAAAAATCCAAGGGAACTCAATTTTCCTTGGTTTAAACAGACTTTAACCCTGTAGAGTCATCAGTTTATGTAGAAGCAGGAGGGATGAAAAATGAGCAACGCCTTCGCCGGCAATCGAACCACTGACCTCTCGGTTACGCGTAGAGCGTGCTGACCACTACACCGCGAATGCATCGAAGAAGGTGGGAGAAATACCTTATATACTCCCCCTTTTAAACGGCGACTGGGAATGAGGAGCCCTAGTCGCCAAATCCTGGTGGTGGAAAATCATCATTCACTAGCTCTTTTAGTTCGGGCGCCAGTGTAGAGACATTAGCTATTTTTGAAGCAGGAGAGATGAAAAATGAGCACAGCCTTCGCCGGTATCGAACCATGGACCTCTCGATTACGCGTCGAGCGTGCTGACCACTACACCACGAAGGCATGCGAAGGAGGCGGGAGAAATACTTTATAACCCTTTGACTACTAGTGGGACATATATATCCCACTAGAAGTTTCAACATTACTGCTGGGTCAGAAAGTACTTAGAATCTCCTGAATGTCGGGGATCATCTTCCAATAGTTAGAAAATCAAGACGCCGCTGTGCTCGTTGTACACAAATGAATACAGAGAAAAGAACAAATATGAGTTGCCCAGTGTGTAATGTTGGTTTATGTAAAGAACTCCTTACCCTGTACCATACGATAGAAAATCTGTTTCATATTATAAAGTTTTCCAGAATAATAGGTTTGCTTATAATAAATCGATCATTACGTGTGTCACGTACAAGGTCTGTCCCGAAAGTAATGCGTCCATTTTTTTAAGAAATTTATTGAACCGATTCGTACAATTATAAGGTATATCTCCCACATTCTTAGCGTGCCTTCGTGGTGTAATGGTCAACACACTCAGCCGGTATTTCAGAGGTCCGTGGTTCGATTCCTGGCGAAGGCGTTGTACATTTTTTCATCTCTCCGGCTTCTGAAAAACCTAATGTCTCTACACTGGCGCCCGAACTAAAAGGGTTGTGGATGATGACTCTCCACACCCAGGATTTGGCGACTAGGTCCCCTAAAACCCTAGTCGCCCTTTAAAAAGGGGAGTATATAAGGTATATCTCCCACATGCTTAGCGTGCCTTCGTGGTGTAATGGTCAACACACTGAGCCGGTATTTCAGAGGTCCGTGGTTCGATTCCCGGCGAAGGCGTTGCACATTTTTTCATCTCTCCGGCTTCTGAAAAACCTAATGTCTCTACACAATTACTGAATATTCGTCTAAATATAATTCTTCCTCCTGCTCCAACGCGATTTCCATGCTTTATATGCGTTCTGGAAGTCCATCACAGGAATGTCCTTTAGTAACCTCATCGTACCCGCCTTGATGTTCTCCAGGGTCCCCAGATGTTGCCCTTTGAGGGTTCTTTTAATCTTCAGGAACAAAAAGAAGTCGGGCGGGGACAAATCAGGACTGAACCAATGCAAAAGCCTCCGACGGAATTTCTCAAGTTTGAAACAAAACTTTACGCATCGCTGCTCGAGAGTTTTTTCCATCTTGATTTCGACCGAGCACTCACACAAGGGTTCATTGAAACAGGCACTCTGACTGTCCAGGAGCTCGGAGCCGACTGGCGCTGGTCGCGCTGTGTTCCTGAGACTACACCCACCCTTCCGTGCAAGCGGCAACGCTGTGCGATATTCACGGCAGAAGAAAACGGGGCGCATTACTTTCCGGACAGATCTTGTATGTATCCCACCATTAACTACAGCTGGGACATATGTGTCTCAAACTTTGGCTTGAAAACCGTTTGTCAAAAAATCCCAAATACTAAATTTACTTTATTTATGACACATTTTACTCACTTAGATAGAAAACGAGGTACGTTTTCTTAATTCGTAGTCAAAGAGTTAAATTAGTTTCAGAAATTTCAACTTAGAAAATTGCTTTCAGGCACCAGTACAGTTATTGATGCTGAACTGAAAAATAACCGTAAAACGAAATATACATTAAGATAAATGCTTCAAAAATAGCGCATGGTGAATGTGGAGAAATAATTTATTTTCTCATTTTTGTCACTCCAGAAAAGGGATCCTGTAAGGTGATGAACAAATAGACTTCTCTTCAGCCTTAATAGCAGGCTGGAGTCTTGCAAACAACATCTTCAGTCATCGCTCGCGTTAAAGCCCATTATAAATTCCTGGAATTCTCCGCTAATGAGCTCCTTTCAAAATCAGAACAAATGACTGGTGCAAAAAGCTTACGCTGAGTTACCGAAATCAGTGCTTGCCTGAAGAGAGTGCTTGAGGAATATTTTAAGCTGCTTTTCTGGATTTATTGGAGCTTCGTTCGAATATTCATAATCGAACATTCGTTTCTTTCCTCGAATTTTAATAGTTTAGAATACAGTTTATAAATTTAATATTTTCGAGCATTCCTAAACTTCAGCCATAGTGATTTTAATCCCATTATCCCTATCATAATGATTCAAGAAGATTTCTATTTCTTTCAAAAGCTGGATTGATTCTTAAGTTTTCGCAAATAGATGAGTGAAGTAATTTGGATTAAAATAATACGTCGAATAATGATTATTGAAAACGTCAAACAACAAAAATCAGCATTATATTTGTAAATCTTGCAGACTAATTTCCATGGTTTAGCTACATAACCATCTTCCTCAGATGTCTGATTACAAATGAACGAGATAAGATATGCTGATAATATAAAATAAGATAGGAATGGCTGGACATAAGTTAAGCTACCGTCGCCATCTATTGATATAACAGGAAAACTAAAATAGAATCTCCTTAAAGCATAAGATAAGAATCGTTAGACAGAAGTTAAGCTGTTGGCCCCATCTATTGATTAAACAAGAAAATTAAAACATAATTTCCTTCATAAAATCCTTCCTTCTTTACCTGCAGCCTTTAAGGAAATTATGTTTTAGTTTTCATGTTTCATCAATAAATGGCACCAGTAGCTTAATTTGGCTAACCATTCTTATCTTATCACCATATCTTGTTCATTTGCTCTTAGGCAGCTGAGGAACATGGTTCTTTAGTTAAACCATCGAAACTAGTCCTGCAAAATTTACAAATATAACGCTGATTGTTGTTGTTTAACTTCTCCGATAATGAATTTGGTATTTGAATAATTAATTTGGTCACACGATTGATTCGGACGAAAGAATATCCCATGATATAATGAGTTAAAGATTACTAATATCATGTCTGATTTATTTTGCTTCGCTTCTGCTTTGGTATATTGAAACTTATGTTCTGGAAGATCACTCAGGACTTCGTGATTTTCAAATCACAAGTACGTTTAGGGAATGAACTCTAACATTCCTCTTTGTAACGAAATTCTATTTAGAAATTAAACTTGTAACTCCAGAACTGGAAACTTTCCAATTGTTTAATGATCCAAGCAAACGAATATATACTGTGAAGGTTTCTGTATTCCACATAGAAATATTATGTCCACGGGCTGTTAGTAAGTATTGAAAAGTAATAGTTACTATTACTATTCCATTATTACTATTACTATTACTAAGTACTATTACTATTCCATTTATAGCGGGCAACTGTAATTTCTCCGAAAAGCAGTGTATAGTAAAAATAATAATTAAAAGTCTGAATTACTACACATTGAGATTACAGAGCCTGTTCGCACATTTTTAAACGACTTTCATTGTATTTATAGAAATATTTTACCTAAAATTTTTATGTTTTACATGCTGCATTTGATAACCCTTATTCTTCGCTATCTTTCTTCACAGTAATTTCCAAGAAAATAAAGCCTTTTGTATTATTTTTGTAGTATCGGAAGCTTTTGTAGTATCGGAAGACGTAAAATATACCATTCCTCTTGAACAGCTTTCCAAAGTTCAAGGAGTCGATGTTTGCATAATCCACTTTTTAAAAGTCCAAAAGAGCAAATATCAATGACGTAATTATCGGGTGACTTAGTAGGGATATAAATGAAGGGTATAACCTTGATACTTGTTTCTAGTTCCATTTCTTCCAGGATATTAACAGTGTATTTTAATGTGTGGCTACTTGTTTGTCTTGATGCAGTTCTACTGGTTGATGGCACTGTAGGTAAAGAGAAAGTAATTCATATTTGAGAACTGGTCATAAAATATGTTTCTGTTAATACATGGAGATGACCTTAAACAGTTCTCCAGTCTCTTTAACTTTTATTTGCCGTTGTATCAAAAACAAACATCAATTATTAATCCCTTTGAAAATTTTTTTTTAGATTCTTTGGGCCATTTTTAAGATTTTTTTTCCTCTTTGATGATAATAAATGCATTTCTTTTCATTCTGTTATTTAAATACATCCAAGATTCATCTGTTGTGACAATATTTTTCCATTTTTGCCTGGACAAATGTTTCTCATGAAGAATTCTGCAGTGCGTTCTGCGTTCGGGGATATGCCGTGTAGAAACACGATGCACATTACATTTTTCCGCCCTTTCAGATTCAAATAGAGATTAATCACTTTGTTTCCAGCTGAAACTTAGAATTTTAACGATTTTGCAACTCTCCTTTGACTTGGCGGATTTTCTTCAACATTAAAGATATTACTTTTGCAATATTCGAAACTCCGTTTTTTTCCCTGGGATATGCGTTTGGAACAATTTTTCTCCTCGAAGCCAAACTTTGACGTTTTTTTATTTCTTGTTAACAATATTATCTATCGCAGCTTTATATTTCGAAACAACATTTCTTTCACGGTATTTTTAATAACTAAATACCAATAATTTTCTTCGTAAGGAAGCCAAATATAGCCTTCCATTCATTGCTTCTTTAAAAACGATATTTTGCATGAAAACAAAACTGTCAAGTAGCAGACGCTAATTTATACTTTCAAAAACGCAGTTGCAGTTAAAATAATTTATAAGCAGACTGCATTTTCAGTGCAAAGCCAAATCGTCTAAGAAGTGTGCGAACAACATCGGTAAATCTTGGAAATCGGAATAAAATGGATAATTAAATTCAAAATCTTCAAAGCCCTTACATTATGAAATCTAGTTTTCCTAATTAGTACTGAAACGGGCAGAAACGATTCTAAAGATAAATTAATTTTGTAATAAAGTCTTAATTTTTATGCAAATTCGAAAGCGTAAAAATTTGCTATAAAAATTCCTTTGTTTTCACACCATTTTAGGTTTTAAATTATTAAATGTGACTGTTTTAAAAAGGTTTTCCACTTTCTAAGAAAGCAGTGTAAAATGAAGCTAATTAATTTTTAATGATTCTTTGGTTTAATTTATTTTCCGCCTCGAGGAGGTGCTACTCTTGTCCATTACAGCTTTTATCTGGCATAAATAAAAACTAAAAATTATTACTAATCGACAAGGCCCCAAATCTTTATTTTACCTTTTGCCTTGTAAAAGAACGTTGCTGATCAGCGTATAAAAGTGAAACATTGGAAGGATAAGTTTACTTGCACTTCTTAATTTTATAAAGTTAGTTTAGGTATTTAGTGTAATCAATGAAATACATTTCTAAAAATCATAGAAGGAGTTGATGTTAAAATTTTTAAATTTAATTGTATGAACTCTTGTCTATTACAAAAATTCAAATCAAATAGTTTTTATGAAATTTCAAATTAGCGTACCGAATGAATTTCTGCAAATGTACAGTAAAACGTCAATATAATAATATGAAATGTTCCAGCCAATTTACGTTTTTTATGGAGATTGATTACTTAAACTAACATGGCAATCGGTGATAGTCAGTACTGTATTTAAATATTTTCTCAAGAAAATTTTTTTTATTTTTTACGAAAACGATAATTTTCTTTGCCTAAGAGGAATGTGTTTTTAATAATTTGATATTTTCATATTGATACCATTTTATCTTCCAAGACGAAATACATAAACAAACATTGAAACTTCAAATATTTAAATTTTGTTTATTAATGTGATTTTAGTTATAATTTCATTCTGTTGGTCAAGATGTGATTTTGACAGCTGGCAACGGAAGAGAATTTTACTTCCTTGCACAGAGTAAAGGAAGTATTGTAATCGCGAAAATTTTCGGGTATCATATTTCAACGAAAATATTCCTTCTGACCGCCATCCAATGAAATTAATCGATATTTTTTGCGTGATATCTGCACGCAAAGACAGAATAAAAGACTTTTTCCCAAAACGGTTTGCGCGAAGAATTTAAAATGGATTCAAAAGAGACTTTATCGTGACGTATGTACGTACGTATGTATATATGCATCTCGTATAACTCAAAAATGAGTAGCCTCAGAACGTTGAAATTTTGTATATAGGACTGCTATAATATTTTGTTGGGCACCTCCCTTTTTGCTTGCAATCGGCCACACCAAGAGTATACCAATGTATATATATATATACACCAACTCTGTTACTCTGCTCCGTGAGCTCAGTTTTTATTATTCTTGTATGTTGGTAAATTGCGCATTTTCTGCTTTAAAAGTGATTGAATTATATTTTCCTTATCTTAGGTTTTTTATGCCTATAATTAATAGTGTAGAATTATGAACAATTAAAAAGTTGTTTAAGCACGACTAAGTCTAACTGTTTTACCATAGCAGCCATATTTGTTTACATTCTAAATTTAGCAGAATAATGAATTAAGTCAGTTTCTGCACCTTCATTGTCTTTTTGCGGAGTGAACCAAACGTAAACTTACAGCTATGTGCACCGAAAAATCTGCCTTCTTGCCCGTAGGCCGAATTATTTGTTTTTGCATAGAAGCTCCTATTTTAATTGTAAATGTTTTTAAATTGTTTTAACTGTATTTGGTGTTTTATATTTTTCTACATTCTTCAACTTTTAATGAACATACTTTAAGGTTTTATGTATTTCTGCCTTGCTGCGAAGTGAGAATCGAATTAATTGAACGCGAAATATATCTCTAATGAAATTCGAAGAAATAAGTTTAAATGAAATGCAGCACAATAATGTGTATAATTTAATATTCCGTGCAAGGAAATCATGTGGTGTATACACCAGAATTTTTTTTACGATTTTAACGGTAAAATGCCAAGATCGCTGAAGTGTTAAATTTTGATCATAAGTCAGAATGCAAGTGTTCTTCAAATATATGTCTAAGCTCAAACAACAGCTTCGCCCAACATGCCATCTTCTAAAGATATTAAAGCAAAAGTAGCCATCCTGTGTAATAAAATTACACCTCGACTGCATAAATTACTTTATATTTTACGTAAATGTAGCTAATAAAAATTAAATGAATCAACGTAACGAACGTAAAAAGAGTAAATATTAATCTACAAGGAGGAAATGTGATAATGATATTCTAACAACGTCAATTTAATATTAAATAACGGGAAAATAAGCTTCTGCGGAGAAACTATTTCATTTACTATGATTTCACAAAGTCTTTAAAACTTGAATCAAAGCTTTTACATTTGCCAAACAGATTGCTCAACAAAGGGAATACTTAGTTCTCGAATTCAATTTACATATGCAATAAGTAGATTTCAATGCATAGAATTTCAGAGACAAAGCGAATCAAGCATCTTCTCAGTCTGATGATATTTGCAAACTTTCTCGTATTGAATCAAAAGCGGCTTAAACAAAATTCAAATTCTATGTTACATCGAAATTATGTAACGCTTTTTGCACTCATATGTGATTATATTAAATGTATAGCTCAATAAATTTTTCCATTGGATACAATATAGAAATTTTCATATGATACTGAATTGTTATGTTACGCGCAGGAAGCAAGTAATAAAGCTGATAAAATAATGCAATAATATACTAAATGCTTCCTTTTTAAAAACGAGCGAAAGATTTTCATTTTCATTGCATTATCATCTAAAGCTTAAGATTAAACCTAATTTTCTTAGTGTTTAATACTTCGGATGCAAGAATTTTAACAGTTTTCTTCCGTCATCAGATATTTACGGGTACTGGATTATAATACGAATACTTCAACTTCAGAAGAGCTATTACCAAGTTCTCCTGTATATTAGACACATTAAGAGACACCCTATTTCTGACTCATTGCAAATTAGTAATTTATACACGTAATTTGTATACTGTTTATATGTACAGCAGCCACGAAACTCATATTGGTTACCAGAAATAAAGCCGCCCTACCGGGATAGTGGTTAGTGATTCAGACTACCGCACCGAAAAGCCCGGTTTCGAATCCCCCAAAAAGCATGGATGTTTGTAAATGTAAAGTATCTGTGCGGCATGGAGGCGTTCTAAATATGTGACTAGCCGAAAGTCCTCACGAGAGGTTGATGGTAGGAGAAGAGAGGGTGGGAGAACTTCGGACACGTTTTTGCCAGGGTGGTGTCCTGAACTTAAATTGCGTCGGAGCCAACCGGAGCCCCGGTTCAATTTAAGGGATAAATCATTAAGTCAAGCCGAAGCGCATTAGAACCCTAAATAAAAAGGCGCCGGCACTTCTTTTATGTAACTGAACAAAAATTTCGGTAGAAATTAAATCTCGAAAATTTTATTTTTAGTAACAAGTTTTCAGATTTTATATTACCCCCAAACAGGCTTCTTTTTAATTTACAGACACACGTTTCGAGAGCATTTGGGCTAACGCCACATTGTGCTAAAAGTATTTAAAAACAGCATATCTTTAGGATTTCCGATAGACAGTCTCGCGCACAGGAGATAAAAATGTTTTATTCCGTATAGAGTTGCCACTGCTCACTTTGAAACTGTTGAGTATTTTAATCGAAGCGATTTTTTTGTAAAATATGGAATAGGCAATACAACCAATTCCAAATTCAGCTTTCAATTATCCATATTCGAGAGCAGGACTATGCTACTCAAAATTGGATGACTCAAGGTACCATTGTTTTTTTCACAAATCAAGAAACCTACGTAACATTCATGCAGATTCTTCATTATTTAGTTTCATTAAATATAATATTGGTGGCAACAATTTGAAAAGTGATTCAGGGTTTGAGACTAATAGCCCTTCTGGACTAAGGCCCATATGGGCTAATTATACTAAAAAAACGATTATTAAATTTTAATTTAGCTTTTCACATTTTATTTAATTTTAATTTAAATTATTTAATTACTTTAATTGGTAATTTTTTCATTATTTTAACAATTAATTGTTTAATTTTTCAATTATCGATGATTTTGTTACTCATTTTATTTATTCTTGGGCCTCTTTCCTGACAGTCTTTCATAGGGCTCCGTCACTTTGAATCCATCACTTTGTCACTTTGTTTTCTAATTTTAGAAATTAAGCCCTGATACTATCCTTCAAAATTGGAGGCAGAACTGAGCAACGTCGTACTGGCACATGGTGCCCAGAGTTATTGCCAATGACAGGCACAATCCTGCCACCTTGCCACGATGAGTTTCGGATTAGTGACGACACAGAAGAAAGAGAATAAATTTGTAGTTTAAATTTAGAACTTCAAAAGAGCTCTTGCTGTTTTGAAGAAAATGTTGGCTGGTCTACCCTTATTGAACCGATATGTTGTCAAACAATCGAACATCGATATGCTGCTACACAACAGGAAAAAAATCTCCTAACTTCTGTATATAGTCTTCCAAGACCTTATTATTAGTGTCTAGTTCTTCCTTGTAGGGTTACTGTTATTTTGTATTAACCAGTTATTTATAATTTAAGCCTTTGCTATTACTTCTCCTTTCCGTTTCCTCAACAGAATGTTAATGAGTTAAAGAGTATTTAAGCTGAGGTTTTTCGACTGTAAGATAGAGAGTGTTTCTGTCCCTCAAGCCACGTTACTTAGTTTTGCCAGCTGTGATAATTGTAATTATTTAGCTTTGCTTTATAGCTGTTGTCATTTACATTGTTACGAAGAATTTTAAACCAACTTCGATTTTCATATACTTGTGTAGTATTTGAGTAATAGCCTACATCTTAATTTAAGTTTGACTGTTGTTTTAGTTACATTGCCACAAGTGGCAATGTAACTAAAACAAACTAGTCAAACTTAAATTAAAATATAGGCTAGGTCGCTGATCCTGTGAACATCAGAATTGCGTTTATCATAAAAGTCATGCCATGTACATATTCCATGGCTTGTCATAGTTAAATAGCAAACCAATAAAGTGTTTCTTTCATTATACTTTATGAAAGAATTTCTTTATTGGCTATTAAAATGAAATTATTAAAGTGTGAATGAATAAATATGAAGTCGAAGCTTTGTTAATTGACTTGTTATAGTGATATGAAGCGTATGTTTTACAAACCAGATTATTAGAAATTTATTTTATGGAAGACTTTTTTAAGAAATATGCATATTTTATCAGAGACTTCCTTATATAACTGGAATTATAATTTTGAATTTTAGGAGAGGTAAAAAATTAGGATCTAGAAATTATTCTAAAGATATAAACAAAAAACAGATTACAAATTTTAAGATTTGAAATAAGTGTAACATGAGAAACATCAAAAGAAAGCAAGCTTTGCGATTTTGCAGGGTTTTAAAATCCTAAAACACGTCTTAATATTTCCTGAATCGTTGTAAACTATTCTCAGTTCATTAAATTTAAGAAAATTATGCTTACTTTGAAGTCTGTTTTTGTAGAATACCTTTGAGTCTTAGTATATGCTAACTGTATTGACGTAACCTTCGTTTAATAATTAAGAACGTTACCTAGGCTTTAAATATAGCGTTATCTCTTTTTTTCTGGATTTTAAGATCATCTAATAAATGTCTATTTTCATGTTCTGCTAATATATAATGGAATGAGCAGCTTTCAAAAAAACTTATTTGAATTTTCGTTTTTAAATAATTACATGAGCTCTATCAGGTTTGCAAGCAGTGTAGTAATTCCTTGATTCCTCTAAATCCTCTTATGCTGTATCATCATTCCTGATTTGACGAATTTTATGTTTTCAAAGCCGCTCTTTAAGTATTGTTTATAAGCTTAATTAAATTATGCATATTTTAGACGTATCATTTGTGTTTTGTAAATGCAGTGAATACCTCTAAGATAAACGAAATGTGAAAAACAGATATTTCAAGTGAACATAAACAACAGATATACTCTTCTTATGTATTTGATAGTCTTACTTGGAGTATCAAGCAGTACTGTTTACTTTTATTTCAAAATCAAACAACCTGCTACTTGAAAAATAAATATTTCTAGTGAATGTGAGCACTAGCTATATTCTTCTCATATGTTTTATTATTTCACTTACATTATCAGACATTATTGTTTACTTTTATTTCAAAATCAAACAACCTACTACTTGAAAAATAAATATTTCTAGTGAATGCGAGCTCTAGCTATATTTTTCTCATATGTTTTTTTATTTCACTTACATTATCAGACATTATTGTTTACTTTTATTTCAAAATGAAACAACCTGCTACTTGAAAAATAAATATCTCAAGTGAACGTAAACAACAGATATACTCTTCTTATGTATTTGATAGTCTTACTTGGAGTATCAAACATTACTGTTTACTTACATTTCAAAATTAAACAACCTACTACTTGAAAAACAATTATTTCTAGTGAATGTGTTTTGTCGTGAATTCTGTGTCGCGAAATATAAGTGTGTTAGTCATTTAAGTAATCCATTATTTAAGTATTTTATTTGTATTTGTATTCTGTTTTTTAAATTTGAAATTTTGAAGAGCATACTGAATATATATATATATATTTGTAAAAAGTGTATTTGAAAGCTTTAGGCAATTATTTTTCTTCAACGGTCCAATATTCTAACGAAGAAAGGGGAGCGTCTTTTAACGGAGGTAACCTCTGTGGAAATAGCCTTTTAAGATGACAGTTGGAACTGAGGGCAGTATATCGAAGTTTAACTGGTTACTCCGGAGGTGTGAGGTGGTAACTCCTGGATTTTTGAAGAGCGTTCTACAGAGTTTACGGGCGACTGACTATCAGAGTTCAAGTTGTGGGTCGATAGAGTGTTTTTTTGTCAGAGCAGTCCTTGATTCATCTACTGTAGTATATCTAGTTTTTATCAACCATGATGTCATCCCTCTTCACCTTATTTGGCCAGTGTGGAAAATGATCCGGCGCGGACTTTCCTCGATTCATCTATTTCAGTATATCTTGAGTTATCGCCAGCCTGGTTTCCTATTTATCAGCAATTATGTCAGCCTTGTTCACCTTATTGTGGGCTGAGTTCAAAGCACTTATCTTCAGTTAATTATGAAGTGCTTAAGGTCTCCGATTTGCAGTATGGTTTGATGGGCGCTTTTCGACCAACTGTGAGTTACTTAATATTTTTATTCCTAAGATTATAGTATTTTGAAGTAGTGTAATTTAAACTCATCTTGCTTAATTTGGGGAGAAAGAGAAAGAATCAGAGGTGAAAATTATTCTCAATAAAACATGTAATTCTTTGATTGTAATTCCTGCATTAGCTTACGTGAGATCAATTTATAAGTAACTAAGTTTACCTATAGAATAATCATAATAATTATTTATTCTGTTAAATTCTAAATATGTTTTGATAAACGACTTAAAAGTGATAATGTGAAATATTTTTTTTACTGTTGTATGTAAGGGTAGTCTGGCCAGCTATCTTTAGGTTAAATGAGTGTGATTTTTTGTTATTACTTGCATTTGTTTTTTTTTTGTTACGTAGTTGGTCTGTTCAGTCACTCCATTTGTTTGAGCCGTGAGGCTTTTAAGAACATGGACATTTTATCGGGGTTATGGAAAAATGGTAATGCATTTTAGGATACTTACAACGCGCCCTGTTTCTTTAGCAAATATGTACTAACCACGTTTTATTGAATGTTTGAATGCTTGTTGTAGGTGCCAGGATAGTTAAAATTAGTGCTTGAGTTTTCATAATGGAACTGTTTGATTGGTGTTTGAATATTTTTTCTCTGGTGCTTATGAGGTTTTGATTTAATGAATATGAACTTGTTATTCTTGAGTTAATTTATTTTAGAAATGCTTCAGTTGAGATAGTATTTTATTCTACTGAGTACCAGAGAAGATTTATTCTTTCTTGTGTTTTTTTTAGGTTAAGATTCATTAAGATGAATTTGCTTTGCTTTGTGTCAGTTAATTGATTTCAGGAATAGTTAATTTAGATATTTTTTCGAGTCAGCTCAATCAGTCAGTTTCCTCCCTTTCTAACTAATTCATTTTAGTAGTTTTATTTTAGTTTTAGTTGGTCCGACACCAAGAGAGGTTGAGTAAGCAGTTAAATTTAAAAATGAATAGAAAACCCGTAAATTTCAATTCGCAACAATGGGCACTAAGCTCCAAGGAAACGTCCGCACATAAAACCTGGCAGTGTCTGTACCCATGCCTACAAGCAACATGTCTTATGAGTTTAAAATTGGAAATTCAATTGAAGTTGGCAATAAATTGAAAATGCATAATATATAATCAATAAAAGCTCAAAATACCAAATTCACAAAAACTGCTCCAGCAACCTGAAGTCTCCCATATAAGTATTCAGTCTCATTTCACACCAACGATCTGATGCTGCACAAAACGCTAATAGGAAATAGAATTATACCTTAAATCTGCAAAAAATTCAATCAAGAACTGAAATCTAGTAACAAATGCTAGAAAACTAATAAAAATCAAATTCCTTACCCCGATAACAATTAAGTTCACGGTTCAAAAGCCAGTTGCACTACTCACTGATTAATTTCCTCACCAGAATAGCACATAAACAACTTGAATGCTTGTACAAAAGTGCAGAAAAGTAATTATCTTAATTTCATAAATTATATAATAAATTCTACCTTGTCACAAAAATTCTCACAAAACTAAACTGCCACAAAAATTTTCATAGATTCGCAATTCTAACTACTCGTAAAACACTACACTTCTACCATTTACACAGTTTTCTCAGATAGCAATAACTCTTCATAAAATAGGTAGAATTTCAATTACTCATAAAAGCTAAACAAGAAACTTCACTCCAGCTGAAAACTAACTTCCAAAAAAAATTCAATGAATCCGAAAGCTACCTCTCACTGCTCCCGCGCAACTTCACAAATCTAACCAAAATTAACTTTAGGATACTAACAATTCAGTTTTTCCAAAAACAAAATCAAATACAAATTTTTAACTCATCTTCATAGGCAGAAATTACATAAATATATTAGCACACTTTAAGCAATTAAAAAAATCACTATTTCTTCATCACACAAATACTGTTCTAACAATAATTCAATTCATTAAAATTAGAAATTTCCAAAACAATTACTTGAAAAGCAATTAGCAAAATCAACTCATTAACAAAAATTCAAGTCTAAAATACTTTAAATTAAGGGATAAATAAATCAAATATCTAGGTGAGCGCAAAACATTTCATCACTTCTATTCAAAAACATAATATTCACACAAGATACAAAATAAAATAAAAATTGCATAAAACAAAAATTCAAAATAACGTACAATTTGTAGTCTGTCAGTCGCGAAGTCACGGCACCATTGTTGCGAATTGAAATTTACGGGTTTTCTATTCATTTTTAAATTTAACTGCTTACTCAACCTCTCTTGGTGTCGGACCAACTAAAACTAAAATAAAACTACTAAAATGAATTAGTTAGAAAGGGAGGAAACTGACTGATTGAGCTGACTCGAAAAAATATCTAAATTAACTATTCCTGAAATCAATTAACTGACACAAAGCAAAGCAAATTCATCTTAATGAATCTTAACCTAAAAAAAACACAAGAAAGAATAAATCTTCTCTGGTACTCAGTAGAATAAAATACTATCTCAACTGAAGCATTTCTAAAATAAATTAACTCAAGAATAACAAGTTCATATTCATTAAATCAAAACCTCATAAGCACCAGAGAAAAAATATTCAAACACCAATCAAACAGTTCCATTATGAAAACTCAAGCACTAATTTTAACTATCCTGGCACCTACAACAAGCATTCAAACATTCAATAAAACGTGGTTAGTACATATTTGCTAAAGAAACAGGGCGCGTTGTAAGTATCCTAAAATGCATTACCATTTTTCCATAACCCCGATAAAATGTCCATGTTCTTAAAAGCCTCACGGCTCAAACAAATGGAGTGACTGAACAGACCAACTACGTAACAAAAAAAAAACAAATGCAAGTAATAACAAAAAATCACACTCATTTAACCTAAAGATAGCTGGCCAGACTACCCTTACATACAACAGTAAAAAAAATATTTCACATTATCACTTTTAAGTCGTTTATCAAAACATATTTAGAATTTAACAGAATAAATAATTATTATGATTATTCTATAGGTAAACTTAGTTACTTGTAAATGGATCTCACGTAAGCTAATGCAGGAATTACAATTAAAGAATTACATGTTTTATTGACAATAATTTTAAATTCTAAATAAGACACAAACAAACCTTTTTTTTTAATTTTAAAATAATTCTTTCTCTTTCTCCCCAAATTAAGCAAGATGAGTTTAAATTACACTACTTCAAAATACTATAATCTTAGGAATAAAAATATTAAGTAACTCACAGTTGGTCGAAAAGCGCCCATCAAACCATACTGCAAATCGGAGACCTTAAGCACTTCATAATTAACTGAAGATAAGTGCTTTGAACTCAGCCCACAATAAGGTGAACAAGGCTGACATAATTGCTGATAAATAGGAAACCAGGCTGGCGATAACTCAAGATATACTGAAATAGATGAATCGAGGAAAGTCCGCGCCGGATCATTTTCCACACTGGCCAAATAAGGTGAAGAGGGATGACATCATGGTTGATAAAAACTAGATATACTACAGTAGATGAATCAAGGACTGCTCTGACAAAAAAACACTCTATCGACCCACAACTTGAACTCTGATAGTCAGTCGCCCGTAAACTCTGTAGAACGCTCTTCAAAAATCCAGGAGTTACCACCTCACACCTCCGGAGTAACCAGTTAAACTTCGAGCTAATACTTGGCTCTTAAAGCAACGCAAATTTCTTCAGCTAAAACGCGAGGGAGACATCCGTCCGCAGAAGGCAAGCGCAAGTCACCCGCAAGAGTGAAGCTTGGCCGCAGAGCAAACGACCCTCCGGTCCCTTTAAACTAACTTCACCCTCAAAATTACGAATCCGTCTCCTTTCAACACCCTTACAAGTTCCGAAGAAAACTCGGTTTCTCCACACACTTACAATTATAGGTCCAAAAGTTACACATAAAATTAAATGTTTGCCAATCCGGGACTTTCACCATAATTTAACAGGACAATATCAAAACACTCAAACGAATCGAAATAAAGTCATTGTCTACAATTGAGGGTTTCCCAGTGCTAGAAATGGCTCCTCCAACAGCTGCGAAAACTTGAGACTAAAAATTCGACCCCCCTCCCTAACAGGCGAAAAATCTAAGGAGAAACAACAAAAACTGCCCTTTCAAAATCCAATTTACAACCGTTCCTTTCTTCCGAAGTTATACGCAAGGCAACATTCACAAAGCTAAAGTGTAAATGAATTGCGGGGAGCCAATTACGATATCCATTTTACTGCTTCGTAACAAAAGGCAAGGGAAACAACGATATACTGCCCTCAGTTCCAAGTGTCATCTTAAAAGGCTATTTCCACAGATGTTACTTCCGTTAAAAGACGCTCCCCTTTCTTCGTTAGAAAACTGGACCGTTTGAGAAAAATAATTGCCTCAAGCTTTCAAATACACTCTTTACAAATATATATATATATTCAGTATGCTCTTCAAAATTTCAAATTTAAAAAATCGAATACAAATACAAATAAAATACTTAAAAAATGGATTACTTAAATGACTAACACACTTTAATTTTGCGACACAGGATTCGCGACACAACAAATGTAAGCACTAGATATATTCTTCTCATATGTTTCATTATCTTACTTACATTATCAAACAGTACTGTTTACTTTTATTTCAAAATCAAACAACCTACTACTTGAAAAATAAATATTTCAAGTGAATGTAAGCACCAGATATATTCTTCTTATGTGTTTGACAGTCCTATTTGCATTATCAAACATTACTGCTTACATTTATTTCAAAGCCAAACTACCTCCTACTTGAAAAATCAATAGTTCATGTGAATGTAAACAACAGATATAGTCTTTCTATATGTTTGATGGTCTTGCTTGCGTTTTCAAACACTAATGCTTAATTTTATCTCAAAATCAAACAACCTACTAGAATATAAGCCATTCCAAAGTGAAAGTGTGAATTTAATGAAGGACTAAATACCACGTTCAGTGATTTAAAAAAGGATTTTTAGCCTTATAATTGTCAGATTTAATTTCGAAATGATGTTTTGTCAACGTATCTTAAGGGTATGAATGTTACTTTTCATAAACTTATCTCTAGATTCTAGGATATGGTAACATTAATAAACAAAAATTTGAAAACATCATTGCAAAAATTTACCTTTACCTTCCAGATTGTTAATACTGCTATAGAATACTACATTATGTATTAAAAATAGAATCGAATTACCGTTGACTCCAAAAGAACTAGAAGTGAAACTTAATCGGAATATATCTCGAGAGAAGAAATTACAGAAAGGGCATTATCGGTTAAGTCCTTTCTGTCGCGTTCTATTGGTCCTAGCCCATCACTGAGGGAACAGTAACAGCGAGTTTCATTTCCTTTTATCTGTCCTCGGAGCACCAATTACGTTTCGATATTCCAAGTTTTGGGGAAAAGTTTGCTTTGCGCTCGAAAGTATTGGATGTACAAATATTTTAGTTGGATAGTTTGCTTTCTTTTACATTTAGGTCTGTGTTTTTAACAAATTGGATCTAAAAGAAAATGCAAAAGATAGCTAAATTTTTGTGAAGAATACAGTTGACTGTGAAAACATCCCTTTACATATATATATGTGTGTGTAAATATATATGTAGTACATAATAAAGTGTAAATATATATATACTTTATTTTTTAAATAAAGGAAATATACTCAACTCCTTGTATGATAAATTTGATTAGGAAATGAAAACATATTTCTAATAATTCGAACTGGATAAAATGGATAAAAATATGAACATACTTTTACGAGTTAAGTTTCGCAAAGTCTAGTAAAGAAATTTCGGGCAGCTTTATTTTATACTGCGCCAACAAAACTGCACAATTTTTTGCCATGTTGTTGTTGTATCGCGAGCATATTTGTGTTCGATATTGATTCCAATCAGAATTACTGTGCTTAATATAGTTTAAGGTGAATAAATCCTCATGATTATGAAAATCTTTCCTTAACACGGAGGACTATGACCCGATGCAATATAAGAAACCCAATTATGAACCGTTTTCTATCATAAAAAGAAAGATAAGCAGTTTTTAATGCCTTGGCAGCTGGTAGTGCTGTTCTTTGATCGATGTCTATAAGAATGTTGATTTAGTAATACCTTTTTTATTGATCCCATTTTTCTGCATTTTATTTTTTCTTCGAAAGACAACTTTTGCAACGAGGTTCCATATATATAATAGAATAGCATCTTTAAAAATAATCGGCGACCTCAAAATTAACTACTGTAGATTTGGTGCTCTCTCCCATCTTATGCAACAAACCCAAAATTAACCAATCATAGCGTAACAATACTTTATACACCTATCTCCTTTCCCTAGCTTCCGCCACTGCTAACGTATTCTAGCTGCTCTGCTTGTTCGCCTAAAATGACGACGTATTCCTGTTAATCTGTGTATACAAGAAATTATTATAATTGTTTATGATCAAAAGTTATATTGTCTACGAGGAATCAGTCTAATGTGACTAGAAATAATGATAGTAATTAGACTTGATGAACTTGGTTTGCTATCAATATTTCCTTCCCTTCTTTGTTACTCTGCCATCACGACTGCCAGCTTTTATAGTACCCGGATTCCGACTAAGCATTAATTTTTCACACATAAATACATGTATATGTATATATACATATAACACACACATACATATATATATAATTATACAGAGGCTGTTCGCGCCTTTTTAGGCGATTTTCATTTCATTTACATAAATATTCGGCCTAAATTTTTGTGTTTTAAACCTTTCATTTGATAACCCTTAATTTTCACTATCTTTCTCCACCGTAATTTCCAAGATAATAAAGCCTCTTTTAGTATCGAAAGAGGTATTTTATCCCAATTCTGTTGAACAGCTTACCAGAGTCGAAGGACAGTTGTAAGTGGACGTTTGAACAATTCGCTTTTTAAAAGTCCAAAAGCGCAAGCTTCTGTGGATGATACATCAGGAGATTTAGGAGGGATATGAATCAAGAGTATGGCCTTGATACCCGTTTCATGTTCCATTTTTTCCAGGAACTTAACAGTAAATTTTGACGCGCGACTGCTTGCTTTCTCTTGATGCAGTTCTTCTGATTGGTGGCACTGTGCGTAAAGAGAAGGTATTTGATATTTAAAAACTGAGTATAGAATATATTCCTGATAATATGTGAAACTGACCTTAACAGTTTTATGCATTCTCTCTAATTTTTGATTGCCGTTATATCAAAAACCACCAACAATCATAAATCCCTTTAAAAACTTTCTTTAGCTCCTTTGAACCATATTCTAATGGTTTTTTTTTCTCTTTCTTTGATCTTTTTTCTAGTGCGGTCATTTAAGTGCATCCAAGATTTGCCCATTTTGACAACGTTTTTTGACTTTAGTCTGGATAAATGTTTCTCGTAGAGAATTCTCTAACGCGTTCTGCGTTCGGGTATATATCGTGGAGAAAGACGATGCATGTTATGTTTCTTCGCCTTTTCAAGATTCACATCAGCATTAATTACTTACGTCGATACTGAGACGATTTTGGAACTCTCCTTTGACTCGATGAATTTTCTTCTCACATTAGAAATCTTACATTTACAACATTCGGTTCTTTTTTTTTTTTTTTTTTTTTTTTTTTTGGATACGTATCTGGAACAATATTTCCACTTGAAGCGAAATTTTTACTTGTTCTTGAAAACAAAGCTTTTATCGTAGCTTTAAATATAAAAAAACCATGGCTTTCACAGTGTTTTTTAATAACTAGATACGAATAATTTTCTTCGGAAAGAGCACGAACATAGCCTTCCGTTATTCCTTCTTTAAAAGAGATATTTTGCGTGAAAGCAAAATTGTGAAGTAGCAGACGGTAATTTACACTTTCAAAAATATATAGCTGCGGTTAAAACATTTTTACAGGCAGGCTATTTTTTTAATAGCAAAACAAAATCGCCTAAAAGTGTGCAAATAGTCTGAATATGTGCAATAGCCTTTATTTAGTTATGGCAAAGCTCGCAAGGGCTATCTGCCTGAAGGGAGGTATGCTTTCGTGGAAGATCTTTCTCAGATAAACTGAATCGTGTACAAGTTACACAAGGGGAAATGCACGAAAACGCCCACGTAGCCAGCCTGTTCGTCTGGAATCGAAGCCAGGTAGGAAAGATAGAGTTCAGCGACAGACTATTTTATTAGGCATAGTAAAATTTAGTACTTTTCTCTAGCAAAACGATTTGTGAAATTTTCTTATCTTAATTTATCACAAAAAGCTCACTTCAGTAAATATTAGAAAATATAATAAATAAGCCATAAAAATGTTAGGTACCTGGGAGCAGTAGTTCCTGAGAAAAGGTACATCGAGTATAAAAAAATCACGTTTGGAGAAAAACGCGTTCTTATGTAAAATTCCTCATTTATCAAAGCATTAGATGATAAAATAAAACTGTAACGGGTATATTTACTAATACCTTCTCTTTTGACGCACTTAGAGGGCGCTACATTTTAGCCTGCTAGCGCCACTCCCATGATCCTCTGGGAGCGCAATAATAATAATGTAGTTCGTAGCGATCAGTCATGTTTTGTTCAGTGTAATTTTGTTTCTTTTGTTATGTCCGTGTGTTATAATGTTTTGTAAATGTGGAGCTTCAAATCTAATTAAATATATCTGCTCTTAAGCATGGTTATTTTCATTTGCTGCAATGTTTACCAAGAGTCTCGTCACAACACAACGGGCATAAATGGCGCCCAACTCCTCTACGAACCAAAAACGAAAGCGTGTCAGCAGCCGTCCTGGCTTTGTTTCCAGCACTGGATAATGTGCTTCTTGTGAGTTCCTTCTCCAATAATTTGAATCTGCAAGCTGCCCTAGCTGATATTCATTCACCCTGCATTGGATATATTCTACTTGCGTGGAACGTGTCATCCCGACACTTGAAATCGAACGTGTCTTCGCAACTACAGTGTTGTGTGTGCGTTTATGTTATATCTTCGCTTCATCATTGAAAGTTATTTATCCGATGCCTTTCTCCGCTCCATGTGTATTTTATAAAAGTGCTAAGTTACAAGTTTATAATCAACAGTAAAGAAAATTTGAATTGTGTGCCACGTTCGCAAATGACATCCAGTCTGTGATACAACGCCATTTCTAAGTGGAATAGAATTTATTGCTTCCTGCCAGTCAATTCAAAAGTACTTTGGATTCATTTTAGTTTTGCTTCTTCGTATGACTCGGTCCAATCAAAATGAAAATATTGTTGGTGATATAAACATATTTAGTATCGTAAATGAGGAAAGTGATCTTTTGATTATTAATTTTTTTTTTGCTAGTTCATCGTTCAGAACGTAAGTGATTAAATGATGTGTTTATTATTGTTCCCTTTCATGTGATTTAAGTAAGTTTATTGAAAGGACAGAGTAACTAATTTGATTTCCTTTTGGTTAAAACTATGGTTGGTGAAATTACTTTGATATTTTTCTTTTGTTTATAGAAGTATTTGGTTTCATAATGAAATATATATGCATAAAAGTGTTTAGAATATAAGTAAATTTTCCATTGCTACAAGTATATATATTTATATCCTCTATATCGTTTTGCATTCTTTAAACAGGTGATTATTATTTCTGTGTATGGTACTTTTTTTTTTGTTGGATCCAACTCATTTTCATAAGTATTGGGTAATTACTATTTTCTATGTAAGTTTTATTGTATGGTGCGTTCTTATAAATTATTTTAGAAAGGATTGACGATTCGGAATTAAATATTCTAATTAAGAATCATTTCTGTTACACAGTCTAAATAGTATAAAGGTTTACACAGTCTAAATATATAATAAAAAATATAATACTTTATATTTGATTCTCAGAATGTTATTAGAATAGTTGAAAGTATATTTAAATAATGTATGGTTTTGATTATTGAAGGTGTTTTATATGTATAATATTTTTAAAACAGTTTGCTAAGTCATCGTAATTATTGCATTCTAATTATTTCAAAAGCTTGTGAATAATATTGGTTGTAGAGTGTGTATACATTTCAGATGCAGAACCTGGTAAGTTCTTATAACTGGTTAAAATCTCTTGCTATATGTACATATTTCTCCAAACATTTATTAAGGTGATGGTAATTTTTTAAATATTTTCTCAGAAATATTGTTGGATTTTAATTCTTGATTATTATATATTTTTCTGAATGCTTATATTATTGACTAAATTATCTTCAAAAGAGAAGGTAGGGGTATAACTTTATTCACATTCAGATTTTCTTCGGTAAATTATAATTTTATTTCACTAATATTTAAACAAAAATGTCGTTTCTCGCTAAGGGTAAGAAAATTGATCTCTATAACTTAGCATTAGAATTACGCATCGAAGCTACATCTAATGATAGAATAATTGATTTACATGATAAAATTACTAAATCTGCGGTCTTTAAGGATGATGAACAATTCGTGAAAGATACGTTTAATAATATTGTGGACGATCGGAAAAATTTGGAAGAAGCAGAAGTAAAGAAATTAGAAAGAGAAAACCAAGAAAAGGAAAACCTGCGCCTAGCTGAGGAAAGAGCATTTGAGCTTGAAAAGCTTAGACTCCAAAATACAAAACTGTCAGACAGTAACCAAATTGATTCTACTCCAATGCGATTTGATTTAAAAACTGTCCTACCTACGTTTTGTCCTGATACAGATGATATGTCTTTATTTTTAACCATGTTTGAAAGACAGATGAAACTTTTAAATGTGTCTACAGACCACTGGGTATCACATTTAGTTGGAATACTTCCAAGTGATATAGGTAAATTAATAGCAAGAGAACCCGAAGAAATGTTTAAAAACTACACCCACATTCGTACTATATTGCTACAAAGGTTTAAGCTGACAGCCGACCGATTCAGACTTCTTTTTAGTCGGCATCAGAAACGTGATCATTCCACTTGGAAAGATTTCTATTTCGAGCTTCGAACGTACTTTGAAGGTTGGCTCAATGAGTTAGAAGTTACTTCATTTGACCAATTAAAACAGCTAATCCTCGCTGATCAAATTAAGAAAAGATGTCCTCCGGAATATAAAAATCATTATTTACATAGTTGGGAAACACTCAATGATCCTGTCATATTAGCCGAAAGGTTGGACTTGTATGAAAACATAAAACCACCTTATCAAAAAGTAGCGAAACCCCTCAAATCACAGGAATTGCACAAACCGAAATTCCCTAGAAATGCAGGTGGCCAGGACCTTAAGAAATCTCCTTTCAATAAATTTGAGAAGAAAGATCCTCCGAGTTTTCACAAAAATACTATTCCTAACCCAAGTTATATGCCTTCACGAAACGTGGAAAATTCTGTTTACTGTTATGGTTGTGGCTATCCAGGATTCATAAAATCGAAATGTCCAAAATGTTCTCCAAAGAAGGACAGTACGCATGTCAATGCAATACAAATGTTTACTTGTTTCACCTCTCCCGTAACTTTACTTGATATCGAAGTATATGAAGCTACAGGAACAGTCTGTGCTGACACAGGAGCCAATCAGTCAGTCGGTGGAGAGCTAATGTTTAATTTTTTAACGAGGCGAGGACAAAAGTTCACGGAAGTTGATCTTGCTATCTGTCTGGCAGACGGTCAGCAATCCACGTCAGTCGTTCTTAAAGCTACAGTGCCGATCACAGTGCATGGCCGGACCTTCCACACGGATTTACATTTTCTACCCCGTGCCAAAGGTAATCGTACTCTCCTAGGAATTGACTTTTTAAGGAAATCAGGAATTGTAATGGACGTGCGAAACAATTTCTGGTATTTTGGTGATACACCAAGTTGTAGAATACCTTTTGCAAAAGATATTCCCTCACCAACAAGTTGTAATCCTGTCGAAATAAATACTAGTCCTTGTCCGACAAATTCACTTACAAGTGATGTTTCAGTGCAAAACAATCCTGTTATACCTGAAACTAAAATTCTTTTTTTACGCGAAGACGAAGGTCAGAACCTTGTTGCAGAAAATAAAAATCGCTTAGCTGCTTTGCTTAATGAAAATGAGGATATTTTTCGACTAGGGGGAGAACCAACTCCTTATGTCAAACACTTTATTAACACAGGTGACCACCCACCGGTTGCATCTCAACCTTATAGATTATCCCCAAAAAAGAAAGAGCTCTTACGAAAAGAAATTGACGAACTTTTAGCCAATGATGTTATAGAAGAGTGTGAATCACCATATGCAGCACCGGTAGTTCTAGTGCCTAAGCCAAATGGAGCTATTCGTTTGTGTATTGATTATCGGAAGCTGAATGCTATAACAATACCTGACAAGTATCCACTTCCTGTTATGGATACACTTTTACACGATGCAAGATCCACTGCCTATATGTCTACCCTTGACTTAAAGAGTGGATATCACCAAATTGAAGTCAATCCCACTGATAAAGATAAAACTGCATTTGTATGTCCTTTTGGTACGTTTCGATATAAAAGAATGCCTTTTGGTCTCAGAAACGCTCCAGCAACTTTTCAACGCCTTATGGACCAGTTCCGAAACGGATTACCTACTGTAAATATTCTGGTTTATTTAGATGATATTTTTGTACTGTCCGAAACTTTTGAACAACATATTCAAGACTTAAATTTGGTTTTCGAAAGACTTCGAAAGTTTAAGTTATGTGTTAATAGAGAGAAATGTAAATTCGCATGCTCTCGTGTGAAATATCTGGGGTTGTGGATAACACCTAAAGGAATAGAAGTAGATCAAGACAAAGTTGCAGCAATACAAAACATTCCTTCTCCAAGAAATGTTAAACAGTTACAATCATTTTTGCAGACCTGTTCGTGGTACAGGAAATTCATCCCGAATTTTTCCGATATTGCTAGACCCCTTAGCAATTTGACAAAAAAGAATGTTGTTTGGAGATGGAGTGAACAAGAGCAACGAGCCTTTCAAACTCTTAAGCAATGTTTGGTAACTCCACCAGTATTGAAACAAGTTGATCCTACGAAGCCCTTTATCATCCGGACGGATGCTAGCGGTTACGCTTTAGGTGCAGTTCTTCTGCAGGGAGAAAGTACCGCCGATGAAAGACCAATAGAATATGCCAGTAGACTCTTAAGCTCTGCTGAAAGAAATTACTCGACAACTGAGAGAGAAGCTTTGGCTGTTGTCTGGGCTTTGAACAAATTTCGAGGATATATTGAGGGTGCAGATATTACAGTAGCATCCGACCACCAACCATTAAAGTGGTTAATGACTTTATCGTCACCCACTGGCAGGTTAGCCAGATGGGCACTTCAGATCCAAAGTTTCAATTTGAAAATCGATTATTTTCCAGGCAAGTGTAACGTTGTGGCCGACATGCTTTCGCGACCTGAGTGCCACGACAAAGAACCTTGTGAATTACAAACTATTGTTATTGATGTCCCATCAAGAACAGCTGCTGCCCTTAGGACGGAACAGTTAAAAGATCTTGAACTAAAGAAGATCATAGATTGTTTTGAAGATATCAACAAAAGTGTTGATTTCGCAAATTGGACGGAACGAGGGTACGTCTTAAATCAAGGAGTACTCTACCGCTTCTCTCCACACTCTGAAGTGGAAGAGGCTCAACTAGTCGTCCCATCCCATGAAAGAGAACAAATTTTAAAATTACATCATGATGCACCCACAGCTGCACATTATGGAGCTGATGGAACCTTTTCTCGAATATCATCCAGATATTATTGGACAGGTATGAGAAAATATATTACCGATTATGTAAAAAATTGTGTAGAATGTATCAGATATAAGGCAACGAACCAGAAACCTGCTGGTCTGTTACAGACACCTGTACCTGCTCAACGTTTTGAAAGCATAGCTGTTGATCTTTTTGGGCCCTTACCAAAAACGAGTGACGGCATGAAGTGGATCTTCATTGTTGAAGATTGCACAACAAAATGGGTAGAGTTATTCCCATTAAAGGAAGCTACTGCTAAAGAATGTGCCTTAACACTACTCAATGAAGTCTTCTTAAGATACGGATTACCACGACGCCTAATAAGTGACAATGGTACTCAGTTTGTTAGTGCAATCATGCAACAGTTGTGTTTTGTACTAAACATCAATCAAAGTCTAATTCCAGTTTACCATCCGCAGGCAAATCCTGTTGAACGTAAAAACAGAGATTTGAAACCTCGTTTGGCACTCATGGTTGGTAACAACCATACATTGTGGACTGAGCAATTACCTGCTATTAGATTTGCAATGAACACTGCAAAATGTGAAAGTACTGGATGCACTGCAGCTTATCTCAACTTTGCCAGAGAATTAAGAACTGTAGACGATGTTACTTCTGACCTGCGAGCTGTTATTCATAATGACAATTTTGTTCCAGAATTTACTCCTTACTTAAAACGTTTTGAAAGGAATATGTCACAAATTAAAGAAAATATCGAGAAAAGTCAAGATCGTCGAAAAGCATATGCAGACAAATTACGTAAACCAAGCCCTAAGTATAAACCTAATGATTTGGTTTGGGTAAAACTTCATCCATTAAGTAAAGCAAACCAAAGCAAAACTGCAAAGTTCATGCCAAGGAAAGATGGTCCTTATATCATTCTGTCCCAGAAATCACCTTCATCATTCGTCATAGCTAGTTGTGACAAACCTAATGAACCTATAGGTGTATATCATGCATCAGCTCTTACACCTTTTCAAAATGTCACACAGAACCAATCTCCTGTAATGCCTTTAAGGAGACGTGGTAGACCTCCAAAACAAACTTCTAACGATAATGAAAATCCTAGGAAAGACGCAAAATTACCCAGAATTACACCACCTCGCCGGGACGGTCGTAGGAGGTGTAGGGGGAGGATGTAACAGGTATATTTACTAATACCTTCTCTTTTGATGCACTTAGAGGGCGCTACATTTTTAGCCAGCTAGCGCCACTCCCATGATCCTCTGGGTGCGCGGTAATAATAATGTAGTTCGTAGCGATCAGTCATGTTTTGTTCAGTGTAATTTTGTTTCTTTTGTTATGTCCGTGTGTTATAATGTTTTGTAAATGTGGAGCTTCAAATCTAATTAAATATATCTGCTCTTAAGCATGGTTATTTTCATTTGCTGCAATGTTTACCAAGAGTCTCGTCACAACACAACGGGCATAAAACTAGATTTTTTAAAGTTTTAATTTTCATAGAGATTAAAGTATAGTATTTTTAGAAAGCTAAAAGTGTAGAGAATTTGAAAATGCAAAAATCCTAAATCAATATTTTTTGAAGATTTTTGGCTTCCAACACCCCTTAATGCTTTTGAAAAATTTATATAATTTGATTAATTATATCTGTGACGCTAAAAACTACATAAACCTACGATTTGGATTAAATCATATTTTTCAAGAATTAAATGATGTAAGAAGTTTGATCTGTACGATAAACTAACGTTTTGCGAGTGATTAAAATTGCATTTCTTGAAATTCAAAATTCGAAATACGATTTATTCCATAGTATTTAGAACATTCTCTTATCCATTCGAGAAAGTAAAAGACGTAAAAAACTGTATTTTACGCTCGTGAAAAGAACAACTACTAAATGTAAAATGACTGCATAAAAGCGCAAACGTATTTTCGGTAACGGAAAATTATTAACCGCCTATACACTTATCCAAAATTAGCTTTAAGTTAGCGCGGTGGTATCTTTCGTTTTTTTCCTTAACATATCTCGTGAATTCCTTAGTTTTAGTGAATCATGTTCCTTAGTTTTAGTATTAAAATGTGGCAGAGCAACTGAGCAAAATGCTGTATTCAACAATTTCTTGTTTATGGTAAAAGGAAATTAACGGGCATGTTTTAGTTACAATAGCAGAAGAACAGGCAAGCCTAAAAATATCTCCCGCTTTTAGGAGTTAGTGATCGTCAAAACGTCTGTATTTCTCTTTTCTTATCCAACTGCTTGAAAGTTTAGCCCAAACTTCCTGGTCCGGTGTGTTAAACACTTAAAGGGGAAAAGTTTCCATTCAAGAGAATTCTTTGTCGATTGCTTCTTTTGTTCGACACCGTCTGGGATAGCAGATGGTAAAAGAAATCCAAGTGTTTTGGTGGATTTGAATGCCTCTTTGAAGATATTGATGATAGCGATAGGGCAATTGAAGTAGGGACAGTAGTAAGAAAATTGTCTAAGAAAGCTGTGCAAAGGATTCGTATCGCGTGGATGAAGTTATTTTGTAAACTTTGTCCTCAGTAAAACTCGATTGTGGTGTTGAATAGATTTCGAACACAACGCCCTTTTAAAAGATGAAAAAGAAAACAGTATAGATTAGAATGATTGGTCATAATTTATCGCAGAATTCTGAATTCTTTATTTGGAAAGCTTATATTAAAGCACATTTTAAATTTAAAAAAGGAAATACATGTCTTCAATCTGGCATTACTTCATTAGAATATTCTGATATTAGTCAATTATTCTTCTATTTGAAAAGGAATTTCTAAAGGGAAAAAGGTTCATATTTTTTATCATGCATGGAAAAATCTGAAATACCGCCAACTCATTTATCAAAAGATGAAACTGTGGATAAAATTCTTAATGTTCTACCCATCCATGACCAAATAATATCAGTTTGAGATTATTTATATTCCTTAATAATTTACAGAGTTTTCGGTGACATTTTATTGAGTTTTAGAGCATGATTTTCTGAATTTTTATAGTAATAAATATGAATTTTTTATCTTAAGACTGGAAATTTTATTCCAAATTTTGCAATTATTTGATATATTTGTATAGATAGATAGATAAAAATAGAAAAATTGAAATTCATAAGTAATAAATTTCAAATAATCTTATTAATGCAAAAAAGAATTTTAAAAATGTTAAAACCAAAACACTTCAAACAAGCAATACCCAATTAAAAAAATCAATTTTATTTCAATTCCTTTTAGATTAATTCTTTTCACTAAAGTTTTATAATTTCACTTACGTTTTCAATTCTTTGGATCATTTTCTCTTTGTTTAAATATTTTATTATTTCCCTTACGTTTTCAATTCTTTGAATAGAGTTTTATTTATGTAAAGGTAAAAAAAATGTAATTATAAATTACTTTTTTTCCGAGGGGCCAGAATTTTCGGGTAAATTATTGTAATTAAAATACATTGAAATGGTTCATCGGCTAATTCTGGATACAGAAAAGCAAAAAGTTTTGTCGAGGAGATATTTCAATTGATATCAATGTTCCTCCTCCTGACGAAGGGCCATTGAAGTTGATTGAATTCCTCTTCTATTTTATTCTTTTTTCTTTAAATTTTATTGATATTTTGAATTGAGCTATTGCTTGTTTGAAGTGTTTTGGTTTTAACATTTTTTAATTCTTTTTTTGAATTTCTAGGGTTATTTGAAATCTATTGCTTATGAATTTCAATTTTTGGTGTTTGTGAAAAATTGGTACTAAATTTCTTACTTTATGTCTAGTGATAATTTTACAGAAGCTTAATGCGAGAAAATATTAGGCAGGATTATATTGTTTTTTTTTAAAAATGATTTGTAATTATATATATATATGTGTGTGTGTGTGCGTGTGCGTGTGTGTAAGATAAAAAAATATGCTAATCAGGTTTATAATTTAATTTAACAATAGTCTCTTAATTCCTCATTTTTAATCAGGGTATTTCATCGTTATTCTAAAAAAAGTTAGTAACATTTCTGGACTGCCTCATTTGTAGATAATTTTATGCCAGAACTTACGTAACGCTGATGACGTAATTATTTCGGAACCTAAACTGAAAACTGAAACCTTTCTAACGGAAACCAAAACCCTCTTCGGTGAGCTACCATATTGAGTAAATGCGTTTCGCTTGTATCTCTGTTGCTGCTTGGACGCCATTTTGGTGTGCTCTGTTCCTATCGCAATAGTATTAAAAAATGCGAATGTTTTGAAAGTAAACACGATTAGAGTGCCATGTGAATTGTGGTTTCAAACGTTAATTTAAATAAAAATGGAATTTAATCTGCCTCGACTGCCAAGGTTCCTATTCATTATGGATTAGCATTCTACGCAATCAGAATTCTTCCTCTTTTGTATGGATCTACGTTCTATGCCAAACAATATTTGCTAAGTTTATGTTTAAAATGTTATGCATGTTAAAAAATTTCATAGTGTTCAGAAACATTTTATTTATTTAATTGCTACTGAAATGTACATAAAAACAAGCAGAGAATTTTCAAGAATCAGTAAAAGTGGGCAAACTTTGTTCCGTTTTAATTTGAATTTTATTGGTCTCACTTTGTCATCGTAAATTATTCTGAAAATCATGCAAATAATTTGGGGACGTGAGAAGAACCTTTTCCCAGGTTTCCAAAATTCACTGAGCGTTTAATGAAATAAAGGCGATATCAGTAACAGAAATAATAAAAATCTGAAAGCTTTTACATTGCACCCAAAGGGACGTTTTTAACATTTGTGTGTTACCTTTACTTATTAAATGTTCTTTGCACTTAATTCACTTCAACAGCAATATCACAAAATAATTTTAAAATGAGCATATGTTTAGAATATCAAGCACAGTCTCGCGCGCTGAAGATTTTTTTTTTCGTACAGTGTTGCCTTTGCTCTCTTTGGAATCATTGAGATTGTTAATCAAAAATTCGTTGTAGTGTTACAAAATATGAAATCGATAATAAAACAAATTTCAAATTCCTATTTAGGGCTTCTAAATGCCAATATTCGGTGGAAGGTTACGTTGTTCAAAATTTGATGGCTCTAGGTATCGTCGTTTTATCACAAAGCGAGAAACATATATACATTTATGCAGATTCTTAATTATTTAATTTCTTTAAATATAAAACAGGGCGATAACATTCGGTGGCAACAATTTGAAAAGTAAATAAACATTTAAAGTTTTCAGCGCAAAATGTCAAAATGAAATTAATAGCCCTTCTGGGTTAACACTCTTTGGGCTAACAAATCATTAAAATTTTAGCTGAATGCGTAATCTTTCTTGTATCTATTTCAGGACGGTTTTACAGCTATGTGTTAGTAGTCTTGCCAAGCGCCTATATACCAGAGTGTTTTAGGCAACTATGAAATGGAAATGAATGTAGAATATATGTTTGTTCACAGGAAAAGAAGGAAAAATCTTGGATAGCAGTTCAAGCGGTAGATGTGTTTTTTAAAAGTTTCATAGTGAAAAATAGCCCACTTGTAACTTCCCACATATGTGAGTTGCAAATGGCGCAAAGCGTTTTTCTTCCTTGCTTTTATCCAAACCATTCATGTGTTCCGTTCTTAAAGCAAAATTCTAGTTTTTTCATCTAGTCTCTTTCTTCTGAGGCCTAACTGAAAGATATATTTCCTCTGAAGCTTTTAAGGGTAACTACTGCTTCTCCCGCCTATCGAGTGCTTCTATGTTTAGATGAAATGTGGTAACTGTGAAGAACTAAAGAGATCACGTAAAGGCTGTTTTGGAAAAGAAGTATAAAACAGTGCGATGTGAGAAAGCATTTCTTTTTGGCATTTCTAAGGAAAGCTTTTCGGAAATGTACGCGGATTTCTATTACATTTTTAACAAAAATTGAATTGTTCATGCTATTCGAATAGGAATATATTTCCAGAACCACAAACGTTTAAGCTGTTTAATTTAAAATTATGGGTTACATTGTGTGTATAATGTGTTTTTGCAGCATTGTTCCGAAGGTTTTTTTTTATCAGCTTGAATGAAAGAAAATTGCGATCGACAACAGTTCTTGACGTGTAATGGAAAACATTTTTAATGCCTTGCTCTAACGCAAAGACATGATAAAAATGAGAATTTATTCGCCAGTAAGACTTCATGTAAGTGATGCTTAATGCACATCAGATATGTAAGAATAATAACAAACATATTGAAGAGACACATGTATGTAACTCAAGCCATAAAAGTAAGATGTTGTAACATGCATTGGAACGAGGCCAACAAGCTCGATGTGGCATAATTGAAATGAGGTAAGTGACAGATTTAATATCGAATTCTACACGAAAGACAGTCTGAGTCTAGAACTATGCGATAGACTATTTTTAAGAACATAGCTGTCCTCTCAATCTAGAGGAAAGACAGAATACTTGAAATCTAAGATTAGAATGCAAATGAGATGCATTTCATAATTTTTTAGAATACTAGAAAATTCTTGGGCACTTTTATATTTATGAAAATTAAACAGCAACAAACAATGCATCAATAGGGATATAAAGCAATCAAAAACTGTCGTTTTCATTGAAAAATATTTATTCTTTTGAGAAAGCAACATTGAGAAGAATCATTTTTTATTCATTCTGACAGAACATTTCTTTCACTGAAGAATATGAGAATTAACATTCTGAACAGCAATACAGTCTTAGCTTTGAGACAGATACGTTAGGTATTTACATGCAGGATCCGTAATTTCGCAATCTCGTGAAACGTCAATCGCAACGACTTATGGAAAACAAAATTCGTGCAGGGATGTATCAAACGTTTTTTAACTTCTGAAAAGTAGAAAGATCATTCGCAAGGCCAATTATAGATTGTGACTTTATATTGGAATGAATAGGTCATAAAGAATAAACCACATTCTAAAAGTACACAACAGAAAATCTAAGAAAGAATAAAATATAAGCCAGCATAACTGCATATACAGGATCTGTCCATAAAATAATGAGATTGAAGTTTTCGCGCCAAGCAGAACGCCAAAGGGGTGGAGTTTGAGGGAGGTACGAGTGGTGGGGGCTATCAGTTACAGAATCTGACAGACGTCAGTTAGCCTTGAGCCTTTGAGGTGTACCGATTGCTCGTGAAGTAAACACGCGTTAGAAAGTGGCGTTAGCTTTTTAGAATGCAGCGGACTGTTGAGCAGCGATACACGACACAGTTTTGTTTAAAACTAAACAAATCAACCACTGAGACGCTTTCCGTGTTACAAGAGGGCTACAGGAAGGATTCCTTGCTCCAAGGATCAAGCGTTTAGGTGGCACAAAGCCCTCAAAGACGGAAGAGAGGACTTTGATGACGAACATTGCGCTGGGTGTCCATCAAATTCTCAAACTTCAAATAATGTGATTAAAATTAAAGGGCTTTTGGACTCAGATCATCGAATGAACGTCCGAATGATTGCGAAGGCACTGCGATTTACAAAATGGATTGCGCATTAAATCGTCAGGGAAAAACTTCAAATGAGGAAAATTTGTGTCCAGCTGGTTCCAAGGATCTTGAAGAACGGACAGAAAGAAAACTGTGAGTCGATTTCCCTTGAATTGTTGGCGCATGTAGCAAGTGACCCTAGTTTCCTGAAGCGAATGATTCTGGTGACGAAAAATAGTTTTTTCAGTATGATCCCAAAACAAAGAGACAGTGGAGAGTGGCACATACCTCAATATCCTCGTCGAAAGAAGATTAGAGTGAAAAAATCAAAAATTAAGTCTATGCTCATTGCCATCTTTGATACCAAGAGTACGGTCCACAAAGAGTTCGTGCCACCTGGACAAGCAGTTAATGCAGATTTTAACAATGAAATACTTCAAAGGTTAAGGAATTAAATTGCGTACGGCCGTCCGGAGCTCAAAAACTATTGGATTCTGCACCACGATAATGCAACGGTCAACGCATCCTTCAAAATGATTCAGTTCCTAGCAAACCCAACGTCGCAACGCTGCCCTAACCACCAGCAGCTCCGATCTGTCATCACTCGGCTTTTTCTGTTCTTGCAGAAAAACATAACACGCGTTCTGAGTAGCATTTCAGTTGAAGACTTTCAGGCGGACATCAGTGGGAAGCAGAGTCGTTGGTAACGGCGTATTAATGCAGGAGGAGGCTATTTTGAAGAACAAGTGTCTGTAAAATTATATTGAAATAAATAAATTTTATGGAATAAGTCTCATAACTTTCTGGACAGACCTGTTTACATTTAATGTAAATCAATATTTTAGATGACATAACGGACATCTGCATAAAATAAAAAATATCTGCCAGTCCTTAAGTGACAAAAAAATTTTCCTAAATATGTCAAATGTTTCGCTAAGCAATTTGTTATTAAAGCACATATATCCAGTTGTATACAGTAGACAGTATGGTTCAGGTGATCGTAGGATCTTAGAAGACCAATAGATTGCAACTGTATTTAGTTGACAAGATGTATAACCTGCATGAGTTAGATGATTGGTCTTGGTACAGGAGCGAGATATTAGGACATTGAAACGTCAGTTTTGGCCAGCGCTGAAATGGTTAGGTTACGTTAAACGTGAGAAAGCACACGAGAGCTATCTGTCTAAAGTGAGGGATACCTTTGTGAACGATCTAGGAAAAAGTGAATCCTGGTCTCGCCATAATGTTGAAAATCACGTAACCACCGTGCAGCCAGGGATTGAACCCGAGTCAAACATGCAGAATTTAACGGTTCTAAGTACTCGGCCACTGCTGGGGGCCTCAAAAGATAGAGTGACAGAGATTTACTTCTCAAAAGATTGAGAAGAAATTCTCCGATTTGGCCAACCTACCTCTTTCAATCCAATGATATGAGCTCTTTCAAACTTTGGCAGTTACTCGTAATAAGCTCGAATTCTGCGGCAAGGCATTTTTTCAGTCGCTGAAAGGTATCCTAAATCGCATTGCAACAGAAATTTTTAACAACAGTTCAAGAACAGCTCTTTATATACATGTGCTGGATGCTCAGTTCCGATGCTCTGGAGATAGCATTATTCATTCATTGGACGCCAAGTTTTAGTCATTTGCATATTTGGTCAAAACATTTAAGCATACGAAATTTCAAAGCAACCGGATTATTCCTTCTTGGTGCGTCGAATTTTTTGTTATAGAGGGTAACATCAAAAATTGCAGATTTTTAAAATTAAATATCCTAGCCAATTTCGTCACTTAAAATACTGCTATATTAGAAAATATTTGACTACGACCAATGATTGCAAAAACAAACGCAGGGTAAAGACTCGTAAGTGAAATAAATATACATGCGTTTCACAACAGAAATATGCATACGTTTGGTACAGCCCATTGCAATAAAAAGTAAGGTGCACAACTAGATGATATAGCAGTCCCATATATAAAATTCCAAAGTTCTGCGATTAAAAGTTTTTAATTATGCGAGATACATACGTACTTATGTACAGACGTCACGAAGAAATCCCTTTCGAATCTATTTTAAGTCCATCTTATGATCTGTTTTGGAAACAAAGAGGCCTTTTATTCTATCCATATAGACATCATGGATGGCTTCGGGAACGGCCAAAACGAATATATCTGTTGAAATATGACACCCAAAATATTTCATGATTATAGTACTTCCTTTTTACTCCGTACCAGGTAATAAAAATATAGCAAATAATCAATTTCCAGCTGTAGTGAATTTAATGGGTAATAGAAATTTGCCTGCGAAATAGGCCGTCCGATTAAATCTTAGCCAAAATCTTGTCCACATGAATGGAATGTCAACCGAAAATAATTTTTTTATGTAATGAGGAGAAGTTATTTTTTTATTTATAACGTCAGTTTCACAACTAATTAGAAAATACAATTCTGTATATCTTAAACGTAAATATGGACGATTGGCGAATGGAACATATTTCGAGAAGACACAGTTCTTAAAAGCAGAACACCATGCCTACTTTACGAAATAACTTGTTTGCATTTGAAATTAATTTAATGCTAATGAACACTAAAGTTTCTTGTGAATTTTTATCAAAAAACCATGTTTAGTACAAAGGGGCTTTGTCCCTGAAGGACTATTGTTTTCGTTTTGGCATATTGCGTTGATTCAATATAAATGTCTGATTCACTTTTCAAATTATGCCACCAAAATTTATAGCCTTGTATTATATTTAAAGAAATTCAATAATGATGAATCTGCATAAATGTATATATGTTTCTCGCATTTTGATAAAACAACGGTACCCAGAGCCATCCAATTTTGAATAGCGTGCGTTTTCCGCCCGAATATGCACATCTGGATGCCCAAATTTGGAATTTTATTAACTAGTTTGTAAAACTTTCACGAATTTTCAATGAACAAACTCAACGATTTAAAAGCTAGCAATAGCAACACTCTACGGGGGAAAATACCTTTTTATCTCCAGCGCGCGGAATTGTGTATCGGAAATTCTAAAGATACGCTCATTTTAAAATTATTTTGCGATATTGCTCTTGAACTGAATTTTATGGTTTAAGTGCGAAAAACGGGATATTTAATAAATAAAGGTAACACACAAAATGTTAAAAAAAAAACTTTTGGATCCATTTGGACGTAATTTAAAATCTCAATCATTTCAGATTTTATTAGTCCAAAGGGACTTTGTCCCTGAAGGACAAAGTTTTCGTTTCGGCATTTTGCGTCGGAAACATTAAATGTCGGTTCACTTTTCAAACTGTTTTAATCAAACATTGCAGCCCACTATTATATTTAAAGAAATAAAACAATGAAGAATGTGCATAAATGTATGGATGTTTCTCGCATTGTGATAAAATGAAGGTACCAAGAGCCATCGAATTTTGAATGACGTAATCCTTCTGCAAATATGCGCATCTGGAAGCCCACACTTGGAATTTGTTTTATTATCTATTTCATATTTTGTGAAACTGTAACGAATTTTCCATTAACAAACTCAAGGATTTCAAAGCGAGTAATGGCAACGTTGTACAGAAAAAACATTTTCATCTCCAGCGCGTATCGGAAATTCTAAAGATATGCTCAATTTAAAATTATTTTGCGATATTGCTCTTGAACTGAATTTTATGGTCTAGGTGCGAAGAACATGATATTTAATAAATAAAGGTAACACACAAATGACAAAAAAAATTCCCTTTTGGGGGTAATGTAAAATTTAAAAGCTTTCAAATTTTTCTTTCCCCCCCTCTACAAAATGCTGAATGAAAACTCCTATTTTAATAAAATAAAATAGAAAAGAAAAATTACACCATTATATCATTCAAAGTAATAGAAAGCCTATTAGTTAAATATAGTTCAACGAATTAATTATTTTAAAGTACGTTGGTCCTCTTATTAAAGTACTTACATCAATCATCCTAAGAGGAAAGATAATTACCGGCAAGCACATCATTTATCATTATCTGTTCTAACGATGTCAAATCCGCTCGCACGGATTCATCCTTTTGCACATGACAAGAAACCAATCGTTTTAAAATTAATTTAATATTAATTTCATCCAAGCACTTTTCAAAGCGAAATAAAAATGTATTGATTTGTTGTATTGGCATCAATTGAAAATTGTATATTTTAATATTTAAATATATTTTTAAATGCTGTTATTTCGAAAATTATCACGTTTGTTTTCTCTGAAACTAATTAACGGATACTTTCTTACATTAAAATGCATATTAATGGTAAAGCCAGTTAATTACATTTGCACAATATACTGTCATCCATGTTCAACTCCTTATTTAGCGTATTAATATAGTTAATTTTAGAACTCGCTTATAATATCTTATAGCAAGAATTTGAGTGTAAAATATGACACTTGACTGAACTAGACTTGTTAGAGTTTAGGTATACTAGTAAATATGATGTTTGAAACGGGGGACTCGCATTGGGAGTTATGCAGGAATAAAGTTTCTTCAAATTCATTTTCAACAAGATTGAAGGAAATCTAGAAAGATGAAAAGATACCTACCTGAATACATTATTCGTTTTCCTTTCAGAATCCCACTAGGAGGTTTCACAAGAGATATATTTTTTAAAAAATACAGGTTTCTATTACAAGATAAGAATTCTTTTCAATATGCATTCCAAGTTTTGTTTGGTACTTTTCCTTTCGAATAGAATGAATTTAAATCCGGTAAAGAACATACAAGAATATAAAAGAAAAGCTTTATGCACTGTATATCAAATGTTTTCTGGATGCAGAATACAATGTATAGTATAAGATTCATAGCATGAGGCATATATTATAAGCAAGAAATAGAAATATGTAAAGAGTGTGATTAGAATGTATGCATATGAGTGAAAAATATTTTTGAGATTAGATTGAAGATACTATAATAGATTATAAGTGTCGTCTCGGCCATTCAAGTGATCCATTCGTACATTCAAGTGACCGAGTCGTCTTAAGACAACATACAAATTTTTCAAATAATACATATACAGAAAATTCTTTCTAAGATTACCAACCGTGTTTCCAGATAATACCTATCTTCTATCAAGATGGTACTCTAAGAGAAGATTATTATCAGTAGATAATAATTCTAGATTTCTATAACGAATTTCCTTCTTCGAAGCTCGAGGAGTGTGTTAAAATAATATATTGAAGTCGATGCGCGGTATATGTAGATTTCTTAATAACGTTGTACAAGTAAAACAGCAAATTAACCACAAAGAATAATGTAACAAATAAATCACTTTAGGTTGGGTTTGTTTTAATTTATTCTGGCAAAGCCCACTAGGGCTATCTGCCTAAGGAAAGGGATGCTTTCGTGGAGGTTTTTCTAAGAGAAACTGGCTCATAAACCCTTTACATAGGAAAAATCACGAAAACGCCTATGCAGCCTGCTCATCCGTCTGGACTTCAAACCATTTTAGGAAAGCGATTTATTTAATACTTAATTTCCTCAAATATTGTCAGTAAATAAGTAAATAATATTTTAAAATATGGATTAGATACTTTGTGTATGGTGAGATTTGCCTGTTTGAGATTCCCTTTCGATTATTTATTTCTTTTCCGATACATAATAATTACATATTTACATACATAATAATTACGTACTTAATAATACATAATAATTTCCAATACATAATAATTAATTAATGCATAACAATATTAATTACTAATTTGAATATCATAAATAAATCGACGATCTTATTATTTCCTAAATTAATATTTTCATGTTGAATGTGGGTAATAGGCCTTAGAGTTGATAACATTGATTCCGGTCATAGAGGTTTTTCGATTAGCGTACATCCCACTTTCAGTTTATTAGACTTGTATTTTTAATCGTCTCAGTCGTAATAAATTATCTGTTATAAGAGTATTCAGATTTTTAACTGAAGTATTGACACATACAGTATGGCTATTTCTCGTTTACCTTTTTTAGTACCACAGGTATTAAAGCTTTGAATACCAATGATTTAGTGAGTGTGAAAGGATAGCAAAAAACCGGTCTCATTGACACTGAAAATGTTAATATTTTAATCTTTGTCGCTCAACCGGGATAGTTGTTAGCGACGCTGGCTGCCGTATCGCACGGTCCCAGGTTCGAATACTGGAGAAGGCGTGGATATTTTGTAAATGTGTAGTGTCTGTGCGGCATGGGGGCACTCTAAATATGCGGCGAGTCAAAAGTCATCTCGAGAGGTTGATGGTAAAGGAAGTGGGAGAGAGAGAGACCTTGGAACACGTTCTTCCGAGATGCTCTCCTTCAACGTTGTGGAGCGGAACTGAGAAAAGTCATACTTTCACCTGTATGGTGGTCAAGGCTCTAGCCAAAGACAGGCGCAGTCTTGCACTTCTTGCCACGATGAATTTGATGTTACTGTCAGACAAGTCACAACATGCTTATCTTTTATCAAAGGCGGTAATAGTTGAAATCAATCTACAATATCAGTCTTCTCAGACATCAAATGCAAAAATTAGCATTAGGTATTCAGGGTGTAATAAATCATATAACGTGTACTACGCCACTAACAAGCCTATAAAGGAAATTAAATTGTACTATGCTATGGAACGATTATGTTTAAAAGTGTACAGAAATCCTTTTTTCATTAAGTGCAGTTTTCTGTTCAAAATACGTTTCCTAATTTGTACAGTATATGGAAGCCTTTTAGATTGAAGTCGAAATTACGATCATTGTGAATAAATGCATTCATTGGTAGCTGTAAAATAATACAGCGATTCCTTAGAAATGAATTTTATATTTATCGGTATCAGTATTTATTAATGTTCTTATAAGTAATTTTCGTTTTTAGAAGCGAACTTCTCGAGAAAATTCAGATGCATTTTTAAGTATTTGTTAATCAGTAGTTTTAGCAAAACATGCAGGAAATTTTAGGGCCGTGATTTATGAAAACAATTTCCATGCGAGTAGCAAATTTTATTCATAAAAAAATCGTTGATGAATAAACTAAGCAACTGTCGCGAAATATTTTGTTACATATAAAGATATAATGCTAACTTCACCAATGATTTCAGCTATTTTCCGAAACGTCACAAGAAACCCACTTTTACGAATTTGGATGTATCGGAAAACATTTCGAGCTTTCAGAATCATAAATTTATCCAACATATAGCATACGTTGTAGAGTCATAAGGTTTTTTTTTTTTTTTTTTTATTTTATTTTTTAATGAGACCTGAAAAATGTGCATTGCCCACGCGGGCTCGAACCTGTATCAGGACTACTGCTTCTTCTAATTGTTTTTGCAAACGTAAGTGGAATCCTGAGTAGGAAGAGCTTACTAAAAGCTACGTTCGTGCGTGTGTAGCAGATACAACAAAGATAAGAAGGGTTAAAATTACCCTTTATTTGCTTATGGATTTTACAGACGTTCCCACACTTCGGGATACAAAGACCAACCACTTGTGGTCTGAACGTAAAAAAATATAAGACTACTAACTAACTGAAATTTAAATATGAGCTAACTTTTAATATTTTACACAGATGACTAGCACTAAGACTGGCCTTTTAAATTACTACGTCGGTAGTACGTAAACTGCGGAAAACTGCAATGGGTCTTTAACCTTCAAGAGGATTAAAACGTCTGGCCTTAAAGGCGGACAGTAACTGACGGCAAGCTCGCGTGAAGCCTCGTAGCAAAAGCGCTCTCTCTCCTTCCTTATACTCTGCTCTTGGCCAAAAAGCCACAACTTAATTACTTAAGTGTTAGCAAGTACAATTTGCATAAACATATTCACGCGTTCATTCTGGCCGGAAGTGAAAAATAAGAGATGATAGTAAACTTTTAAAATAAAATAAACGTTAGTGAACTTAAAATCCTTACACCTGGACCTCTCGAATACGCGCCAGTTATAATACCATTACACTACGAAGACATGCTAGATGGAGGGAGACAATGCCTTATACACTCCCCTTTATAAACAGCGACTGGAGATTAAGGGACCCAATCGCCAAATCCTTGTGGTGATTAATTATCGTCTACTTCCTTTTAGTTGGGACACCACTGTAGAGGCATTAGGTTATTTTGAAGCAAGAAATGTGCAATGCTCTTCCTGGGACTCGAACCTGGAGCTCTCAAGTACGCGCCGAATGTGCTACTATTACACCACGAAGGCGTGCTGAAAGGAGAGAGAAAATATCATACGAGTAACTAATGAGAGTCTGTAGAGTTATTGTTTGAAACTAACCAGTTAGTTATAATTTCTCCTTTCCTTTTCCTCACCAGACTGCAAATCAGATAGATAGTATTAAGCCGAGGTTTGGGAATCGTAAGAGAGAATATGTTTCTGCCTCTCGAGGCCATATTACTTTAGTTCTACCGTCTTAGATAAGTTTGCAATTATTCCGCTTTTTGTGTTATTTGCTGTCCACGCTTAAATTGATACGCCGGTTAACGTTTTCTGTGCCAGCTTAGATTTAAATATAATCGTGTAGTCTTTGACTATTAGTCCAAGTTTTAAATTGAATTTGACCATTAATTTAGTTTCTTTACGTTGTAAGGTTCTACCGTCTATCTGTTGTGTAGAATCTGGAGAAATAGTGATTGCACCGAAGAAGGGTTAAAACTACCCTTTATTAAATTCTAAATTATTTACAATGCGTCAACTTGACACTAACATACTACGCCTCTACTTGGGCGGTGACTGAAACAGTGGAATCAAAACTCAAAATTGGAGATATTCAGAAGTAGTAGAATTAAACTACAGGGCTCATACAATCCTGTATCCTACAGCGCGTAGATGAGTCTAGCGGCAGCAAAATAATAGCTATTAAGCCACGTCTAACAAGCGATAACTGCTAAGAGGAAGCTTGCGTACAACAACGCACAGAGATTTCCCAGACTCTCTCTAACTTTCTCTACTGGAACGTCGATATTTAAACTTTTTCTCCCACTGGTAGAAATTGCAGTTCTTACGCTCGCTACCAAAGTTAAATATTCTGGCATTGACAATTAGGGGAATGAAGGCTTATAAAAAAGCAACTTAAAATTAAATTTAACTGGTTATTTAAAATAAATATGAATCCCTACAAAGTATTGTTTGTTTTTTTGCAAGCGTAGGAAGTGCGCTTATGTTAAAGTTCTGTTTTAATGAAAAGGTTTATTTAAACCTTTTCAAGGTTGTGTTGTTACTTCAGAAACAGCTATAATTCACTCAGCGTCTTTTAAGAATTTGGATCTAGTTTATTGTTCCAAGCAACCAAAAGCCTATGCAAAAAAGCTACTGTTTAGTTCAGGCCTCGGCAAACTGTGACCCATTTCCTGATTTCAAGTGACTCATTTGAGTTCCGCAAATAAAGGTAAATACTATAAAACATAAATATATCAAAATTAAATAGAAAATAACTAATAACAATATGAGATTCTTGTTTGATTACAAAATCGCAGTAACGACCATGCATTTTATTTTAACGAAATAAAAATTGTAACATAATTTCAAGTAGAAATCGCTAAGTTTGGCAACGCCGATCCATAATCCATAATTTCAAAAAATTGTCATTTTCTCCGTATTCGATTCAACTTCTAAATGCGAGCAAATATTATTACACATGAAATTTATTGTAAGTAAGAACACAAGCAGCTTAAGTACCGAAAATTCAGATATTTGTATTCGTGTTAAGAAGACTAATAATAAGCCAGACTAGATTAAATGGACGTCACAAGTTTAGCACACGAAAGCCATTAATTTGATATCGAAGAGAAAAATAAAGAAGTTCATTCAGTTATGCTTGTTTTTATAATAATTACAATTTTAATTTTAATTTTTATGTTTAAATTTTAAAGCGTATTTTTACTACTTTCTCAACAAAATTTGCTTTATTATTCACCAAAAAGACTGTTCTAAAATTAAAATAGCACAGATCCGAAATGTTTTCTTAATATACACATTTTGGTTGATTTTTGCCACCAGCCAAAAAAGATTGCAGACAGTGGTTCGTTGGAATTGTAGTGTAAAACCAAATACTATAAATACTAAACTAGTTCCTTTCTTCAACTCATAACGATGTTCTTTCCTTTTCCTTCGGCGAATGCTTACTTTTTGTTGAGAACTAAATAACGTTTGCATAATCCGAGTTCAGAAAACAAAATATTTATTTTACATATTTTATAACAACGTTCTGAAACAACATGTTTCATCTGCACAATCAACCGATGCTCTCACTTCAAAAGCATTACGCCATGTAACTTGGCACACATCCAAAAGAACAAATCGAAGAATTACAGAAGCGTTGTTGCCACACAGGAAAAGAAATATAATTACAAACTTCACACAATAATAAAACAAATATACACTTTTGGAAAATAAATAATAACAATAAAAATAGTAATAATAAAATTCTTATTTCAAAATAAACAATACTATCTTGATTATGCAACACTTTTATTTAATTCATTTTCTGAACGATGACGTGGAGGTAACTGTAATTAATTTACAAAGGTACGGCGAAATCAAAATACCCTGGTCCTTGATCTTAAATCATAACATAAACGTTACTATAGTAATGTTAATCGTAATAGAAATAGGAATCCTAAAACTTTACCCAGCTTTCAAATTCTGGATGTCGGCACCCAAATAATGTCTATCCTATAATCTAATATGGACCATGTTCTATGATAGGTGTAAGTAATAGCTTTGGTAATGTGATGTTTCAATTCTATTATAGCACCTGGCACACACAAATGCACTTTCATCCATATTCAGAGGGTAACAGTATATTTCCATCTTAGAACTACCTAATAGGTGGATTAGCTATGCAGCTGTCTAATACTGACCACATCCTGCTTGGCCGCTTCAATCACTGGCCTTCAAGCTTTGCAAATTCTTCCTGTAGGCTAAGTTAAGCTCTCTATACATTTGTGACTTTATTTCAAGATTTATTAGAACTGAAACAACGAATTATCGACGGATATTATTTAGGTGGATACACTGAGGCAAATATGAGCTGAACTACACTGGAGAGCAGAAATTTACTTTATTTGGGAGCATGTTAAAATTTTGAAAGGTCTGTATGAAATTTCGGATATTTGTCATTCCGTTATAGTTAACTATGTTACGTTACCCATTTCTGCTTAAAATGCAGTAATCCTCTAAATCCTCACCATCATTATTATTCACCATAAAATATTTAAAGGGTTTCAAATAAAGTTTTGAAAATACCATTTTTATTCAGTAAAGACTCTTCCTTGTTGATCTAGTAAAATGCTCATGCCAGTTCGACTGAAATCTATTTCACAGCCTCTGTAGGAATGGTAAGAATATCACCAAATCTCTTCAACCATGTGATACGGAAGAAAATAAAGTTGTATATTATTGCCTAGTTTCTATAAATCGATATCCGAAAGCGCAACAATGCTAAGTAATTTCCAGTTACGTATTAGCGGTTGTAAATTGATCAGAGATTGTACGAAATCGTGGTTATAAAGAAATTTCTGACATAAAAGATGAAAGTGTAAAGATCTTTAGAAAGTAGCTATATCTTTAGAAATAGAAATTTTAGAAGCGGTTAAAACAAAGTGCCTTGTTTATCATTGCGCTCTAGACTAAAATGTGAAAAGCAAATATCCCAAGACAGAGGATAACGAAGTCACTCGGATAACTAAACGCGGATGTCTTATAATGAGAGCGTAATGGGCAACAGCACTCGTTACTTAGAGGAGATGATCAATATTATAAATTGTTGTGCCAGTTAGATTTCAAGCGGCTGGAAAATACGGGGATACCATTTAGCTGCATCTCTCACATTGCTTTACATTCGTCACAGAATTTCACAATTTCATACAAATGTAGTTAATGGCACACCATCAAAATCAAAAGGCTCAGATGATGTATGATTGATCAAAAGGTTAACATAAAAGTAAAAAAGGGGGAAAAAAGAAAATTGTAAAAGGTTTTAGAATTTAACAGTCGCCCAAAATGGTTTGTTAAGGTCTTTTACGCTCTCGCTGAGCTCGCTGAGTAAAAATGTTATACGTTACAGATTATAAAAGTGTTACAGGTTAAATTTCTAAAATTACTAAAAGATAAAAAAAAATTTTTTAAATCAGAAAATAACTGTGAATTTTATTTGGGTATAACCTAAATTTCGAACTGTGAAAATAGGAATCATGTAAGTTTAAAAAAAAAACTCGTCTCTACACCACATGATATTCTTGTACGAAATATTAAATTATACTCATTTTGCCCAGCATTTCATTTAAATTTATTTTCTCGAATTTCATTAAAGATATATTTCTCATTCAATTAATTCACTTCTCACTTCGCGGCAAGGCAAAAATGCATAAAAACTAAAAATATCTTCATGAAAAATTGAAAAGTATAGAAAACATTAAACACCAAATGCAGTTAAAACAATTCAAAACACAGTTTTTACAATTAAAATTACAGTTTCTACGCAAAAAAAAAAAAAAAAAAAAGTAATTCGGCCAGCAGCAAGAAGGCATAATTTTAGGTGCACAAAACTAAAAGTTTCCTTTTGGTTCCACTAGACAAAAAGACGAAGTTGCAGAACTACTCAATTCACTATTTTGCTAAGTTTCAAATGAAAACAAATATGGGTGCTGTGGTAAAAATAAATTAGGCTTAGCTGTACTTAAACAACTTTTAAATTGTTGATAATTCTCCAAATCTTACATACAGATTTACTAAAGGCATAAAAACCTTAACCGCAAGGTAAGAACAATATAATTCAATCAGTTTTAAAGCCAAAAATGCACAATTTACCAACATATAAGAATAAATCAAATTGAGCTCACTAAGCCAAGTAACAAATAGACTGGGTATGCATAATTTATATACTTTTAGAGCAACCGATTGACACCAAAATAGGAGATGCACAAGTAGATGTTATAGCAGTACTATTATACAAAATTTCAATGTTTTGAGTTATGCGAGATACATACATACGTTCATACGTCCATATGTATGAACAGACGCCAAGAAAAAAAATCTCCTTTGAATGCATTTTAAATCGTTTTTATAATTCGTTTTGGGAAAGGGAGTCCTTTATTCTGTCCTCTTGTACAGATTCAGGCAAAAACATCATTAATTTGCATTCGATAGCGGTCAAAATGGATATTTTCGTTGAAATATGACGCCTGAAATTTTTCGCGATTACAATACTTCCTTTACTTCGTACAAGGAAGCAAAAAAGAAATATTAAAAAATATATGCCAAATTCAATTAATAATGAAGAAGCTAAAATTTTCATTTCAGCTAATTTTTTAAAACCTACTCGTGCGATTTTTACAAAAACTTGCAACTTTGACATAGTTTGAAAAAAAAAATCTATCTGTATGTCATTTCAGAAAAAGTCCGATTTTGTGTCAAAATACCTGTATTTGAACCAGGCTATATATAAAGCTAATATATATATCCCAAGTCGCATTTTCGAGACGTGAAAAACGCAAGTTTTATTTCTTCAATAGGCCTAGTAGAACGGAAGATACGGAATTGTTCCATTTATTTTTGTGCAGAGTGTACCCAATTGTTTTTATGTAATAAATATGCTTGCTGCACGGTTTACGTAAGAATTATGTATTTATAGATAAAGGAAATTCCTTCAACTCAGAATTAGAATTATCTTAAAGAAAATAAGCTTCTTAAATAAAAGCAAATTAAAATCATACCTTTTATAGGAATAACTATGGATATTGTCAAGATATAAAATTCTTATTGTTTTAAATAACAAGGCTATGCCGTAAATTTTCTGTATGCGTACTTGGCTCATTACTTGGCTAAAATTGTACTCACTATTTATGTATTATGTGTTGTTTGTGTTTCAATATGCGCATTGTTATATATATTTTCAATTTTTCCCATCAGTATAAAATGCCATTGTTCATTTATCAGTTCTCAAAAGTTTATTCAGAAGAATTCTGAAAATTATCATAAGAGACCCTATCTACAGCTATTAAGAGCATAAAATAATATACAAAAAATAAAACTCTTTCGTAAATACGTTCTGACTAGGTCCACATATTTAAATAATTTTCTAAATTTAGATATCGTGTGCTTTATCTGCATTTTATCACAACGAGTGCATGTTATTTTCTTCTAAGTTTTGCTGCTTACGCAAAATTAGAAGTATCATACTGTTAAATTGCAAAACGCTTTGGAATAATTTTCCTTCAGCAATTTCATCGCATTTTTCTTACCTAGCGTTTATGAAACAAGAAATAAAATTGTTTATTTATGATAATTTCCATGCAACTAGCAATCTGTGCTTAGTCGAATATAAATGGAATTCAAATTTATGGTTGAGTGGTAAGATTATGCAACATTTCACCGATTTCAAAAATTAACGACAGATAAATTTCTTCTCTTTAATAAAAGAATTTGAATAAAATCATTTGCTTTGCTGACTTTTGTTTGTTAAGCTAGTTTGTCTTCTTGGTCTTCTAAATTACATTACATCAAAATGTAAAGGGATATTTATGATTTATTTATTATCATTCTACCTGCTTCATCTCTGAATGGGCACTACAGGTCATCCTAATCGTTGCACCAGCGACCTTTTTTGGTTGCTTATCTTTTCAACATCATTATTAATAAATAGATTTAACATTGGTGTATTACTTTTGTTGGGTGCTCCAGCTGACAATGTTTTGGGTAAGTTAGTACAAAATTAGCAAAAACATTTAGTTAGTTAGAGATATTTACATATATACATGAATGGAGGCTTGCTGACTTTACATTTCATCAGACGTCTTGACCTAGTCATCTGCTATGATTATATTTCTCTTAGAAGAGACGTATTCTATGATGGTTCTGACGCCCTGCTGTCCGTAGTAATCCTGAAGAAGGTCTTTGAGGCTATGTGATCCCTGGAGCTGAGGAAGGAAGGCTTTGATGGCAGAAGTGAGTGGACAGTCGTGGATGTAATGTGAAACGTCTGCTGAAGAAGCTGAGGCACCGTAAGCGCATTTCACGTGTTGAAATGCGTTAATTCAACCTGCTGAAGTAGGTTCTGCCATCAAATCAGTCTAAATGGATAGCCAGTTTAAGGGTCATGACATATCCACCTTTTCTAATCCGTCAATATTTGTCTTACAAATGACACGGATGTTGAAGGATACGCAATTCATTAGCTTACTATCTACACTGGTCATAAACTAAGTTCATGTTTCAACTAATGCCTAATGCTATAAATATTTATGTTAATTACATGCAACTGGGCACAAAATTGCATCTCTGTGCATACGTTAACGCCGAAAATATACAAATGCGGTGATTGACTATGTGATTCCGGTCTGTAGGGTTGTTTAAAGTAAATGTGGTTTAAGGTGATCAGTATTCGGTACTTATGGCTCAAAAGCATCTTTTGAGTGAAGGTCAAAAGTGGCTAATTGATAGAATCGAGGGAGGTCAAATGCAAATGGAGGTCACCCAAGATTTCAATATCCCTGAAAGTGTCAAGTGTCATATCAAGAGTTTGGAGCCGATTTTCAAGCACCGGATCAGTTGATAGACATTTGGTCAAAGGCAACTGAGAGCAACATTGCATCAGAAGACCGTTTTCTGTCGTTGTCGGCTCAAGGAAACCACGAAGCGACTACAAGAAATTTGGTTTTAGACCTTCAAGCTGCCACAGGAGCTTGAATTAGCCATTCTGCTGCTGCACGAAGGCTTTTAATGAGGTTGGACTGTATGCTAGAAAATCAATGGTTTGTGTTCCACTCACTCCAGCTTTAAGAGGGGCTCATTTAAACTGGTGCCTTCGACAAACCAAGACTGCTGGATCTGGGTGTTGTTTTCTGACGAGTCCAGATATAGTCTGAAGAATGATTTTAGACGTACTTTGATTTGGAGAGAGGACGTAACACACAACTTGTCTTCCCTTATTCGTGAAATATCCCTTTCCCGTGACTGCTGCCTAATGGTTTGGGGGGAATCATGACAAATGGCCCCTCCGAGCTGCATATTTATCAAGGAGGTCCTCTAATCGCTCAGAGATTCGGAGATATGTGAACGAGATATTTCAACTCAAATTTAGACTGTTTAGGGGTGCTGCTGGCCCAGAGTTTTTGTTAATGGATGACAATGCTTGGCTTAATCAAGCATATATGGTGTCATAATACTTGCAAATAGAAGATAGCATACGAATGGATTAGCTATCTTACTCACCCGACTTGAAACCGATTGAACATGTGTGAAATGCCTTACGGCGCGCCAAATTTCCATTCATTTTCATTCTGATCATTTAATTATCGAGGTATTTCTTCCTTTTTGTTTTCACCGGCTATTGCTTTTCTTTGGATGAGAATGTTGTTTGTATGCATTATATAAATTCTATACCCTTTAGTACGGGCACTGTATCCAACGAGAATTCCTTTTTCTGCTCTTTCATCTAGTTTACTTCTTTTCTGCTTTGGAACTATACAATAAGCTGTGCTGCCAAAAACTCTGATATGTCTTAAGTTTGGCTAAGAGATTTTTTCGTGGCGTCTGTTCTTACGTACGTAGGGAATGTATCTCGCATAGCTCAAAAACGTGTAGCCTTAGGACGTTCAAACTTTGTATATAGGACTGCTATAACACGTAGATATGCACCTCCTATTTTGGTTGCAATGCGTCGCACCAAAAATATATAAATATATGTATATCCAGTCTGATCCTAGGCTCAATGATCTCAGTTTCTTTATTCTTATATGTTTGTAAATTGTGCTTTTTTTGCTTTAAAAATGACTGAATTATGTTGTTCTTATGTTCCGGTATGTTTCTTTAGTTAACTAGCGTGTTATAATTGCAAAATTATCAACAATTTAAAACTTGTTTAAGTGCGGCTAAGCCTAATTATTTTGGACATAGCGACCACATTTATTTACATTTGGAACTTGACAGAATAGTGGATTTGTTACCAATCTAGAGAAACTAAGCTTCGCAACAACAAAGATAGCGCCTTCTTTTATTATTGCGAATTAAATCATGCTTAATCCCTTTTGGAATTTAATCGAGAAAATAAGTATTTAAGATTTACTTCGTAATTTTTAACATACATATTTTGAGTTTTTATATATTTTTGCCTTGTCGCGAAGTAAGAACTGCATTAATTGAATGAGAAATACTGAATCGTCTGTGAAATTTTGTTTTGTTTGTTTGTTTAATTTCTTTTATACATCGCTTTAGATTTAGCATAATATTTGAATGGAACATGTGGCAACGAGTAGATAACTCTTCAGGTGATATACATAATTTTTGTGCATTCTGAGTTATAAAATGAATGAGATGTAACGCTGTTAAGTAAACCTAGAGCCAGAGTGTCGCAGTGTTAAAAAAATATAGTGAATTTTAAAGAGTGCATTTATTCTATTGTGGTTAATGAGCTATTGATGAAGTAGATTTAATTCAATCTACGAAGTTTAAATGAAATGCAAAATGCGTATAATTTAATATCCCGTGCAAAGAAGTCATGTGGTGTACACATCGGATTTTTTCTTCAAAATGTGTTCCTGAAACCCCTCTATTATTTTTAAATATATATTAGTATGAAACAACGGATGGCATTTAAATTTTGTGCAAGTGCCTTTAAATTAACTTAAAACACTTAATTTTTAATAAGTTTTTTAATAATTTGTAATAAGCTTTACAGTTTATAAATTCTTCAATGTTAATTTATGTTTCAGTTAGGATCTACCAAAAATATATGGTGTAACCAAACTTGCTTTGTTTTCTGCTAACGGTAATTTTCTATCTTTTATCGATAATCCAGAGCAATAAGCAAACAGTCAGCTTGTTAGAAGAGTAGACTGAAAAAGAGCATGTAGGAACCGGTAAAGGAATGAAAGCGGAAGTAAACAAATAAAAACAGCGGATGCTTTTAGAAGAAAAAAAAAATAGTTTGTCCTTGGAAGTACAATTGAGTTGGGCAAAAGCAAAAGCCTCCAAATTCGAGACAAGAATTGATTACAGTTGTTCATAGCTCGTTGATTGGAAGGACAAAATTAGATCTGTTAATTAAACATCTTTTCATCTGTACTGAAGTATAGCCCTGAAAGTACTAATGAACGGAAAAGGAAAAGTGACTGAAATTATTTTTTCATGACAAATGAAACGCGTATGTTTTGTTTCAAGGTATTTAAGTAGCATCTTAAGTGAATCCCATTATTTTATAATTTACTTTTATTCACTGATTCATATCTTTCAAATAACATATTAAAAAATTCTGAAACCACATGAGATCCTTGTACGGCCAATTAAATTATACACAATTTTTGCTGCATTTCATTTAAACGTATTTCCTCGAATTTCATTAAAGGTATATTTCTCAATCAATTAATTCAGTTCTCACTAGCGTAAGGTTTTAAACGCTAGAGTAAGGTTTTTACATAAAAAAACATCTTTATTAAAAATTGTAAAATACTGAAAATCATAAAACACCATATACAGTTAAAAACAGTTGAAAAAAATTACAGTTAAATTTAGAGTTTCTACGCAAAAACGAGCAATTCGGCCAATGGGCAGGAAGACAGATTTTTCGGTGCACAAAATTGAAAGCTTACTTTTGGTCCCACCAGGCAAAAACACACTACAGTTGGTGAACACACTGACTTAGTTCACTATTCTATTTCTACTAGTACTAAATGTAAACAAATGGGGACCTCGTTAAGTTTAGCGCTATTTAAACTTTTAAATTGTTGATAATTATACAACTACTACATGAAAATATCTAAATGCTTAAAAACCTTAGCCGGAACATAAGAACGACATAATTCAATCCCTTTTAAAGCAAAAATACGCACACTTTACCAACATAAAGAATAAAAACCAGAGCTCACTGAGGCGGGTATATATATGTATATATTTATAGGCGGCCGTGCAGGCGCCTGCAATTAAAAAGGAAAGTGCATAGTTACATGTTATAACAGTCCCATATACAAAATTTCAACGTGCTGAGGCTACTCGTTTTTGAGTTATGCGAGATACATGCATATATATGTACGTACGTGCAGACGTCACGAAAAAAATCTCTTCTGAATCCATTTTACAATCCATTTTGGGAAAATGCCTCCTTTATTCTGTCCATATGTACAGATATCACACCAAAACATCGTCCGGGATTCGAGAGCCGTCAAAATAGATATTATCGTTGAAATATGGCAGAAGAAATTTTTCGCAATTACAACACGTTCTTCAATTCGTACAAGTAAGTAAAAAACGTTTAATTTGAAGCCATTCATTTATTGTGCTACATATTATTTTCATATTTATGCAAAATTTATAAATACGACATAGAGTTATCTAGACCTTTATATTTTTCTTTCTCTTTTAACTTCCTTGTACGAAACAACAGGGAAGTATTGTAATCGCGAAAAATTTCGGGTACCTTATTTCAACGAAAATATCTATTTTGACCGCTATCGAATGCAATTTAACAATGTTTTTCAGTGATATCCGTACGTAAGGACAGAATAAAAGACTTGTTTCCCCCAAATGATTATAAAACTGATATAAAATGGATTCTGAAGAGATTTTCTCGTGGCGTCTGTGCGTATGTATGTATCTCGCATAACTGAAAAACGAGTACCTCTAAGCGTTGAAATTTTGCATATAGGGCTGCTATAACATGTAGATGTGCATCTCGCATTTTGGTTGCAATCGGCCGCACCAAAAATATATAAATATATGTATATATATTTAGATATATCCACTCTGTTACTCGGCTCAGTGAGCTCAGCTTCTTTATTTTTATAAGTTTGTAAATAGTGCACTTTTTGCTTTAAAAATGATTGAATTATGTTGTTCTTATCTTTCGGTTAAGAATTTTATGCCTTTTGTTAACCTGCATGCAATAATTATGGATTTATCAACAATTAAAAAGTTCTTTAGATGCGGCTAAGTCTAATTTTGGTTATGATAGCGGACATATTTGTTTACATTTGAAGCTTAGCAGAATAGTGGATTTGTTGCCAATCTAGAGAAACTAAGCTTCGCAACAACAAAGTAACGTCTTCTTTTATTACTGTGAATTAAATTATGCTCGATTCATTCTGGAATTATCATTTAAGTCATTAGCTGGTTTTGGCGTACAAATTGCAATTTTAATTGTAAAAATTGTTTTAACTGTACTTGGCGTTTTTTGTTTTTCTATATCTTTCAATTTTTAATCAAAATATTTTGAAATTTTATGTATTTTTGCACCGCGAAGTGAGAACTGTATTAATTAGTAGCGCATGCGCATTAGGTAAACGGCGCTGAATCGTTTGTGGAAAACTGTTTTTTATTTTTTAAATTTCTTTTATACATCATTTTAGATTTATTATAGTTTTTGAACAGAACTTGTGGTAATTCTTCAAATGCTATAATTTTTGCTCACTCTGAGTTATAAAATGAATGAGATGTAACGCTGTTAAGTGAACCTAGCGCCGAAGTGTGGCTATGGTAAATAAATATAGGGAACTTTAAGAGTGCATTTATTCTATTGTGGTTTACGTGCTAACCACGAAATAGATTTAATTCAAAATTCGTTAACTGTTAATTCAATATGTTTAAGTGAAATGCAGGACTATTGCGTATAATGTAATATTCTGCGCAAGAAAGTCATGTGGTGTATACATCAGATTATTTTCTTTTCTTTCCAGCCTTGCTAAAGAACAGTAGAAAAAAGTGTTCTTAAAAATTATCTACATGCTTGTTACAGATAGTCGATATAGCTGAGCTTAACTATAAGATACAGAGAAGTAAAGTCATAAGAATGAGTAATTCTTAGTGGAATATTCGAACCTCTCGATTACAGCTCATGAGCTCTCAGATACAAAAATATATTTAGAAAAAAATTATTTTTATGCTGTTTTTTATCCTCTTAAAATATATATATATATATACATATATATGTAAGATAAATCACTGAATCTAATTCGCAGTAGATTCTTAAATCGTCTATGTCATTTCCCCTTTCTTTCTTAAAAATAGTTTTATTAATTTTTTAAATAATTCGATTTCTTAAAAATGATTAATTTAATTATTTTACTTATGCATTTCTGAACTGAGTCAATTCAAAATTAATCTTCATGATGGGATACTTAGATGTTGCATATACTTAAGTAATATAAAACCTTTCTTTAACCAATAATAAGAGTAACATTTGCTAGCTAAAATTTAACTAATCATTAGAAGGAATAAAATAAAGCCATATCTATATTATTCTTAAATTGATCTCCAAATTTCAATGCACGCATTCCTTCTCACCTTTCTCTTTCCTTATAGTCTGCTTTCTTCAGCTTCTCTTTCTTTCTTTAAATATACTATAAAAATATGAAAGGATTAGATGTAAGTATTCACCAAATGGGTGCAGATCTTCGGGCGATTTAGCCGTTTACGTTTGCTACAAAAATTTCTCATTAAGTATAAAAACGTTTTCAGCCGTCTGTGACTACAAAGAGGTTTTCGTGCACCAGTTACATAATTTTTAAGTCACCATCATAATAATGTTCATAACATATATATTTTATTTTTCTTTAGTCAGGTGTGCACATTCTTTAGCTTCAAATTTTGGAGAGTAGTTAAATATTATTTGTGTAAAATAAGTTATTCGTTGAATATGTGTTAGACTTAATTAAAATTACTAATCCTAAAACATAGCATAGTTTTGAAAAGTGCATTATATCGCAAATCACAACAATATTATATATATATAATAGATTCTTTATTAACTCTAAGCCACAACGAATAAGATATTTGGCAGTCGAGGTAGATTCAATTCAACTTTTATTTCAGCAAACATGTTGCTGCCACAAACAAGTTGGCACATGTCTATTCCAAAAGTTTACATTTTTGATAAATTTGCAGTAAGCAAGAAAGAGCAGACAGACTATAGTCCAGCTACGCCAAAGCGTCGAAAGCAAGTGCGTTATGTTCAGGGTGAAATCTTAATTCAGACTGAGTTAGTTTTGGTTCCCGGTGCATTTTGATTGGATAATTAATTCTGTTGTAAAATTACTATCTGCTGTTTGAGTTTTAGTTCCATTTACATCATCAGAATTATGTAAGAGTCATATGACATGGATTAAATTCGAAATGATGCAGTGCAGAGTGATTACTATTTTTAGAATAAGAGAAGGAAAATTAATTTACGCTGCTAATTAATTTAATCTTTTACATGTTCCTTATTTTTCTTATATATATGTATATATATACGTGTGTGTGTGTGTATGTAAGATAAAAATATGAAAATATAAATTATAATTTAAATTAGAAATAGCCTATTAATGCTTGGTTTTAATTTGGTATTTCCCCTCTCTATTCTAGAAGCACTAATCTGTTTCTGCACTGCATCATTTTGAGACTAATCCATGTCATATGACTCTTATATAACGCTGATAATGTAAATGGAACTAAAACTCATGTAGACCACAATAATTTACAGCAGCATTAATTTATCCAATCAAATGCACTGAAAACTGAATCTAACTCAAGTCATACTCATCATTGTAAAATTTTTGCGCATATTATTAGATTTAAGTTTGTGTGTAATAATATATTCATATTTACAATGGAGTCTAGCTAGTATAGAGAGGGAGAGAGAACTCATTACCGACATCGGAATTTCCAGGAAACTGATCGCTTTGTCGGGACATAAACTGTTAAGGTTGTAGAGTTTTCTTTAGTTAAAATTAACATATTATTCAAATTTTTGTTACCTTTTCTGAACTCCTCAACTTCCCCTCTCCTTTCCTGGTAGATTTAAAGTTAGGTGAAGTGAGTATTCAAGCAGGTGAATCTTGGAGTTTATTCAGAGCGTGTTTTCGCTGGCCAGCGCACCTTTCGTTTCTGATCTTGCTATTACGCTAATACGCTCCTTGGCTATTTCGGATAATCTGTCACGCCTTTTAGATTTGTTGAATCAACCTAAGTTAGCCATAACCTAACGTGCTAATCCAGCACTATTCTATGTAGACTTGAATTCATTTGTATATTAACATTTAAGTTCCACCGCAAGTAGTCTGTGTTATTGTAAAGCACGAAGTACGTGTCTTTCTGTTCATAGTTGGGATTAATAAATGTTATTTTCACCCTTCTTCTGTGCTGGTATTACTTCACGCCTGTGCGAGAATTCACCAGGTTCATTAGTAGAATCTAGCTTAGTTTATGTGGCCTAGAAAAAGCTAGATCTTATAAGGTTGCGTTTCATTTTCAATGGCAGAACTGTTTACTTTAGGAGACTGAGTTCGCTATGCAGAAAGTAGTATATCGCTAAAATCGCTCACGTCGGAGACGGATGTTTTTAACTTGATCGGTTTAGCGATCAGGCTTCGGTACCGATGTTCGCAAGTTCACCTTGATCATCATTTAGTTGATTTTCGTAAAATGCATAGAGACGTTTTCGCGGGATAAGGAAAAGTATATAGATGTGAAATCAGGTGGTGATTTCCTTGAATACGTTTTCTAAAGTAAAAATTTTTATTCTCAATTTAATTCCATAAAGCACTTCAGTATGTAATTATTCTTCACCTACCTCGACGATCCACCCTATAAAATAGTGTTTCAAGCTAAATGCCGCACCTAGCTTTGCCTTCCGGGGCAAACCGCACGTACAGCTAAGCCATTGCATCTAAGACTTCTTCGAAATAAGAACTCGAGCTCATCAACAAGGCTAACGAAGACATATACTGGCCAAGGCAGCAGCTTCGAATCTCAGTTGCTTTCCCACTTGCTAGAAAAAATTGCTTATGTGTGATCGAATTCTGGTGCCTTATGGCAGTGCTCCGCAACCTTTTCTCACCTGCGACGCACAAAAAATCTTTCTGGAATTTCGTGGCACACCAAAAGCTAATGCATATATATATTGATTTATACACAAAATTTACAATAAATTTTTGTTTTTAATTTGAAAAATATACAATTATAAAACCATAACATATTTATTTATATGCAATCATAATAATTATCATAATAATCGAAATTTTTTTTAAAAAATCAAAAAACAAAAATTCTTCAATTTGATTGGTTTATTTCAAATTAAAAAAACAGTTTTAGAGCTATTATTTTTAATTAAAAGGGTCTGAAACCAATATATTTCGTTTAAATTTATGTTTAAAAAAAGTTATATATTTTTGAGTTCCGAGTTATCAAGGAAGTGCCGAAAAAATTCAAATGCTGACACACAATCACACACACAACCACACAACAGTGAAATATATAAAAACATTTAAAATAGACATTATTAAGGGAAAAAATTGTCATTGTGTATTAAATACATGATAAAAAATTGCAAAATGTCAAATACATGTATTTGATTGCGGCACACCTATATCCTACTCATGGCCCACCAGTGTGCCGCGGCACACCGGTTGCGGAGTACTGCCTTATGGAATAGACTTTCGATATAGTTTGTTGGAAAATGATTCATTTTAATTTCTTGCAATATTTGCTGAAGGTATTTACATTTATTTTTGCTTACTATTTAAAAAATCATGAGTGCGACCTGCTATATCATCTGCAAATGCAATTGCTGCTGTGTATGATGATAATACTTGTGATGTAATGAAATTTAAAATTCAAAATTCTGCTCTCATACATGAATTTTTGAGGTCATCTACCTTGATGTGTTTTAAGAGAGATAATATTCCATTTTTGCTTCTTCCCCCCGGATAATGGTGCAGCCATCCGCTGTGTTTACTCATCAACAAGGCTAACGAAGTTAGCTTTTCGTCCAAAAGCTCCATTATCGGAACTTTTTAATAAATTTACGTTTGCGCCATACTCGCCAGGTCTGTCCTTCGAATACAAGCCAAATATGTGCATCTAAAGCAGGAAACTTCTAAGCTGTTCTTTGCTTTAAATTCGCATAATTGTTAACCTTCTTAGCGAATTAATTTCTAATGAATATTAAAATTTAATTATTTATACTTTCATTGATTCTGTAATTAACACCAGTGTTTTTAATATCCTCATTCACACTGCTTTACACGTCTTTCGCCAATTTGCTTAAATCCGCCGATGCAGAATTTCTTAATTCATTTAATATTTTACTGATTCGAGAAGCGCTGGCTTAGTGGTAATTGTACAACCCTCATATCGAATTTTGAACTAGTATTTCACACTAAGATTCAAGGTAAATATTTCTATTACGAAAATAAAGCAATATACCAAAGTTAATTATATCTATTAGAGGTGTTGAAGACTGGTTCATAAAGCATCCCGAGCTACGCAGATAGGATTTGAATGAATCGGATAGATGAATAAATACAAACGTTATCGTTGAAACAAGCTTGTAAGGCAAGTTATGTTTTGCTGGAAAACAAAATAATGATTTTGAAATTATTTAACTCTTTTTTTTTTATATTTCCTTGCCTGTATACTAATGATTTTAGATTTAACTTAGTACATGAGATATTTTAATTTGATAGAGAAATTAGAAATTTTGATGGCAGAGTAATGTTATGCTTTATGGTTTCAGTCGGATTAGCAAACATCTTAGACAAGGAAGTAAAATTAACAGTAATCTTTTAATCGAGAATATTGCAAAGATTCAATAAAATCCCCTTTTGAACAGCTAAACGGCTTCAGAAGCCTATTCTCAACTGCACAGAACAGACTGATGTACGTGGCTTCGTAGAAAATAGTTACGAAGCTTTTATTGCTGATAGGCAAGTTATTCCAGAACCCCATTGTTTACATGCATTTTTATGTAACATATTTGTAATGCATGCATTCGCGATACATCGAAGAGGTTATGGTAGTGAAGTAGTGATATTAAAATTATGTTTGTTGAACCTTGTTGTTGTTGGGATTAGTTTTATTGTCTGAGCTAATCAGAAGCCCACGGATCTTCATCTTGGCCAAGGTGTATAAGACTGAGTCTGTCGTTGGCAAGAGCCTTAGGCGCTGTATAGGAGACAGTATAATTCTGCCCAGTGCCACCACAATTTTGAGGGCCAGCACCCCCAGGAGGGGCTTTAAAGGTCTTTCACCCTTCTTCACCTACAACCAAACCATACAGGTCGTTTCGCCATATATTTAGAACGCTCCCATGGCCCAAAGACACTATACATTTAAGACGTCCATGCCTTCGGGATTATAACCCGGGAACTCCGATACGATAGTCAGACTCAATAGCCACTATCCGTTGAGCTACATTTTGTAGATCATTTAAAACGGGTGCTTTTTTCCCCTGGGATCGGCACTCTTCTAGAAGTTTATAGCCTAGCAAACTATAAAAAAATGCAAAATTCACTATTTAATCATACCTTTGGCATAAACGCCCAACCGTTTGTTGGGAGGGGAGGGCAATTTATGTTTTGTATTAACAGATATTATCTGCTTATAGTACTTAAGATTCTGCGGTGCTACTCAGTTTTTTGCTTACACAGAAATTTTTGTATTTCATTTGTTACTTTTATTATATGTGTTTCATACTTACGTACTAGTAAGAGTTTTGCATTTTTCTTTAATGAGCTTTATGTTTACTTATTCTCCGAAACAAACACACACTAAATTAATTCTCTCTCCCAAAAAATACATCTAAAGGAATAATAGCAAAAGCATCAATCGCATACATATTTTATTAAATATTCGTGTTATGTAAAGCCTATTATAGCTTTTACAAAATGCGTGCTTAGTGTGACTACACTTTTTATTTTTAATAAGGATTTATAAAAGGTTAGGTTATTCAATTATGGCAAAGCACACGAGGGCTATCTGCCTAAGGGAAGGGATGCCTTCGTGGAGGACTTTCTAAAGGAAACTGGCTCGTATACACGTTACGCATGGGGAAAACCACGAAAACGCCCATGCAGCCAGCCTGTTTGCGAGATTCGAACCTCGGACCGAATTACCAGTGTTCAGCGTCTTTACCGCTCGGTTGCTGGTGGGCGGGTTTATAAAAATAATGTTTTAAAATGTAATACTTAGATGCATGCACAATTGTAAAAATATGTCTTTTGTACCACATTGCTTTTGAATTGTAAATAAATAATTATATAAATACTTTCACAGCTCTTCATTAACCTACTTAGAATTGGTTGAATCAACTTTATATTTCATATAAGTCATTCTGCTGAGAAAGTCGTAAGGTTTATCCTAATTTTATTAACAGTTATTTTAAGTTTTGGCATCTTTCCTATCTTTCTAGTTTCAGCTTACAATTTCCGACCAGAATGTAATGTCAGAAACGAAGTGAATGCAAATGAGTAAAGAGCAGTATTTAAGTCGATGTTTCACCGACTTCAAGAGAGAGCCTGAGTTCCTGACTAGCTCGCGTTTGCCTTTTGGCTACGTCTCTCTAAGCTATTGCTACGGTCTGCCATACTTTAGGCCCTTGTTTGGCTTCGCCGACTGAAATAAGATTTAGGGGTCAATTACTTAGAATCTTAATAGCTTCGGCTATACCTTTCAGTGAGCTTTAGTTAAGCTTAGTTAAGTTTTATTTTATATTCATTTAAGTTCAAGCCCAAGTGGATACTTTGCTGTACACTACGAGTTAGGAGTTGATTGTATTATATTTATTCTAAGAAATAAAGGGTAGTTAACCTTTCGTCAGTCATACGTCTCTATTCACACATTTAAAGATTATTCACTTATTAGTGTTTGTGGGGTTCAAGGACTGAACACTGAATTAAATAAGTAAAACCCTACAAAGTCATTTATTTAGTTATTGAAGTCTCCAGAATTTTCATGTGCAGAATAAATGAAACTTGCTTTAACGCTATCGTTTTTACACTGAATACTTAACACATCCAACATTTTTTTAGAAAATGTAATAGATAAAGTTATGAAATAAAGCAATGAACACTTTACTTATCACATTTTCTACATTCATCAGGGAACTTTTTTTTTACCATTAACATTCTATAGGGAAATATTTACATTCATTCGGGAACTTTTTTTACTATTCTTAAAATTAACATTATCAGTGTTTAGGGATATTTAAAAATTATATAATTAAGTGATTTTAAATTAATTAATTATTTTTTTTATTATGGCGTAATTTAAAAAATAACATGATTTTTTATTCTGCAACGGAAAGCATACGGAATTTTGAAATACTTCAACAAACCTTAATGTTTTGTAAAGAAAAATGCATATCTCGTCTAGAACTAATCCTCTTAATATAGTATTTTCTCCCTTTGGAGAAGAAAAAAAGAAAAGAAAATTCGTAATAAGGTACTCATGACGTAGTAAGTATTCATGACGTAATTTTACTTTTCTTTTCGTGGCGAACTCCATTAAAACTTCTCTTCCCTTTTAAATGAGCTCAGAAGACGCGGCATGTTATGTTTTGGCTTTAAAAATTTATTTTTTTCATATCATTTCTAATCTTTATTTTGTTTTCGTCTAAAGGGTCATAGAACTAACATGATTGTAAGAACGCACCTTTTCAATTCTTGAGTGTCTTACTCTTTAATAGAAATTATTAATTTAGTTCCGTATATTTTTAATTATAGTCATACCTCTTTATGACGACAAAACCATAGATCCAGGCGATTTTCGTCTTCTGTGGGTGTGGTCGCTTTAGAGAATGTGGAACACTAGTAATACTCAGCCATGCCTTATTATACTATCGTAAAATTAGTCACAATGTTAAGCAGTCATACTGAGAGGTTTTCCAATACATTATGAATAAATATTTTAACAATTTGTTCCTTAATTTGTAATGAAACAATGCAAAACAAACCTATGCCAATTCTGAAAATCTGGATTCGGAAGAAATCCTTTTTGTTGCTATTAACTGCAAAAAAGGTAGGAGAAAGCTATTTTCGGCCATATTCTGTCTCTAAGGGCTTACTGTTACTGTAATGAAGTTTGTTGGAAAGCTGTTTTCGGTCATGTGTATATTTGCGGTTAGGACGGTGACAAAGTTACTTGTTTTTGAATAAATCATTTAACAAGTAAGCTGATATATACTACCTAATTTGCACAAAAATAGTCACAGTTAAAACAGTTGTTACTTTTATATCCGTTTTCAAACTTCATGCAGTGTATAGTGACATCGTGATTACTTATTACATTTTTTTAATACTACAAAGGAATAAATTATGAAGGTGACAGGTTATCTTAAACTGTTAAGAAAAAGAAAAATGCAAAAATGTTATTAAATACTCATTATTTTGAAACATGAAATAATAATTACCCTCCTAGAAATGTTCATGCAAATTTACACTAGTAAATATTTCATATAAGTTAATGAAGGAGATTGGTTTAAAGCGACAACAATTTCTAGATATCCTCACGTTTAAGAAAAAAGATGCTAGCTGTATTGTGAGACTTGAAGGCGTGCACGTCTAAGTATCGTTTGAAAAACTGGCCATGTGCTCATGAATCCAGTTTAAGAAATCAAGTCAAATGAGGTAGTTTCATACTATAAACTAGCTCTAATACTATACTAGCTCTAAACGACAGCTCTAAGTATTACGAATGACAACTCCAAATAAAAATCCAAAAGCTTCCGTATCGGTTGAAGAATGCATAAGATATTTTATTAATAACGTTGCCCAGCGCCCAGTTGCGGTGAGATAACTTACCCGCAAAACGGTGTTAGGTTTGCCAGATTTGTCTCGAAATCGCCCGTTTGGCGACAAAATCGAGGATATGCCATGGACGGAGAGAGAGCATTATAGAACGCATTCTTGGGGGTTTTTCCTCAGGAATGTTCTCGAAAGTGTTATATCCATGTTACTATTTCTTAATCTATAATTAAGTTCATTACAACAGGCTAACATATAACATCGTTTATTCAAAACCAACATCAACTGACTATTACTTCATTTCAGTTCAAGCAGCAAATGGTGTGTTGCCACATATATGTAACATCTCCCCTCTTTTGGAAGAGTCTTAGGAATCAATGCATTACATAATTATCATATTTGGATGGTCGATATACATTACGACCACTTCTTCTTTTATATACACAATCACGATTAATATTATTGCTATTATCTTGATGGTGAAGATCATTATGTATTTTTGGATGTTCACTACTTATATTTTCCTCATTCTCCTTACCTAGATCATAATAGTCTAATGTCACTAAATCCTTCGGATTTTTAGTTTTTCTTAAATGGAATTTATTCCGTCTAATTACCCTGTTACCTTTTGTTCTAATCCAATATGATCTAGGAGTTGAATGCTTTTTTAAAACTACAGCAGGCTCCCATTTATTTTCCCATCTCAACATTACCTTTTCCCTAGGACTAAATTCAGGTCTTTCCCTTGCATGCTTATCATAATAGATTTTAGCCTGTTTCTGCTTACTTCTCACCTTTTCTCTACATTGATCTTTTACAGTTGGTTTCAATTCTGTTTGTGTAATTGGTAATCGTGTTCTTAAATTCCTACTTAATAGCATTTGACTTGGTGATAAATTTATGCCTGAAATTGGAGCATTTCTATATTTCAGTAAGTAAAGCCTCGTTTAATTTCTCTAATCCTGCTTTTCTAAATAAACTCTTAGCTATACCTACCAACTTTTCTGCAAAACCATTAGATTTAGGATATCGAGGACTGCTAGTGATTATGTCAAATCCCCAATCCCTTGCGAAACTCTTCATTTTCCAACTATTAAATGGTACATTATCACAAATTAAAGTTTTATGTATTCAATGTGTTACAAATATCGATTTCAATTTACTAGTAACTTCCACTGCACTTTTATTTTTTAGAAGAATTACGTCTACCCATTTAGTTAAGTAACAGCCTATTACTAGATAACTTTTCCCTGCATACTCACATATATAAGCACCAACCTTTGCATAAGGTAAACTGGGAATTTCATGAGAAACAAGAGGTTCTTTTACCGTTTGAGGCCTGAACCTATCACAAATTAATTAGGCATTTATATTCTCAATGCCACTGTTGATTCCTGGCCAAAATAGTACTTGTCGAGCCCTAGCTTTTGATTTTTCAATCCCACAGTGAGCTTCATGCAATAATGTTAACATACCCTTCCTTAATGCAACAGGTACTACAATTCGATTATTAAAAAAAACTAAATCTTGTTGAACACTCAACTCATTTTAAAATTTAAAATAAGATCTTGCTCCTTTAGGAATTTTATCAACACTCAAAGGCCATCCATTTTTTCAATATTCTTTCACTAACATTAACCTTTCATCTTCTAATGTAGCTTTCTGAAATTCCCTTTTCTTACTCTGACATTTGCAGTTCTTTTGTTAGTGTATGAACAATCTCTGTCATATCCATGTTTTCATTTGTGTGTGTATCAATAGAGGAACGTGACAGTAAGTCTGCAATATACATATATTTCCCAGGCAAATATATAAGTTTTAAGTTATATATTTGCCTGGTTAATTTTTATCCTTTGCGATCTATTTGACAACACATTAGCAATATTTTTATTCATAATTGAAACTATTAGTTTATGATCGGTAAGCACTTCTACCTCTCTACCATAAATGTAATAGTGAAATTTATTAACAGCAAATAAAATACGAAGAAATTCTTTCTCAAGCTGAGCATAGTTTTTTCTGCATTATTTAAACTTCTAGACGAAAAAGCAATTAGTTGCCCATTCTGCAATAAGCAGCAACCTAACCCATCTTTAGAACTATCTGCCCGTATAGTGATAGGCTTACTGCTATCAAATATTCCTAACACAGGTGCGTTGGAAATTATTTTTTTTTAATTCCCTGAATGCTTTAGAATGCAGCTGTAACCACTGCCATTCTACTTTGTTTTTCAAAAGTTCCCTTAATATGGCTGTTTTCTCTGAAACATGTGGTACAAATTTCCTCAAATAATTACACATTTCCAAAACACGCTGTAATTCATGCTTATTCTGAGGTTCCTGTAACTCAGTAATGGCTTTAATTCGATCAGGATCAGGTCGCATGCCTGATACATTAAATAAATGACCTAAATATTTAACCTCACTAACCCTATATTGAAGTGTTTGCTTGTTGAATTCAATATTGAGTTTTTTAGTTCTGTTGATGACCTCTGTTAAAATTTTATCATGTCCTTGTGCAGTGCTAGCGGCAATAAGGATGTCATCTAAATAGACCAATACTCCTGGTACATTACCAAAATTTTCAAGATTGCGTTTCTGAAAAATTTCAGGTGCACAGTAGCGGTAGTAGCGCAACAACTGGAGCCCCGTCCTGGATCTGTCTTTCGGGGTGAGCGTGTCCAAGCTCCTGAGACCCTTTCAACGGCGGCGCAGACCTCACAGTCCCTGCCCGGCTTTATACAAAGCATGAGACAAGGAAGAAAACCCTAGCAAATAGAAAAAACGAAGAAAATTGAACACTTGATATCTTTGCCTCCGGGCACCACTCCATTGGCATCGAAAGTCGCTTGGTGCCTTGTCCACTTTGTCAGTCCCCGTCACTGGGACTATGGGGACCAAACTCCCGATGACTAGGTCGATGATCTCCAATCTAGCTCCACCACAGATACGACAGTACCAGTACGGTCCCTGCCAAGCTTGACCAACCTGAGAATAAACTCGGGCTCTAGTCCTGTGAAGTCAACTTATATACCACCGTGGTTGAGACTGCCTAAGTACAGATCCTAGCCAGTACTTCCCAGGAATTCTGAGTCAACCCCCGGGGTGCACAGGAAATACCCATTGGAAGCCTTAAGAATTTATAGCATCCAAATGGTGTGATAAAAGTACAAAGATCACTACTATCCGCATCTAACGCTATTTGAAAAAACCCATCCTTTAAATCCAAAACAGATTAAATTGATTTATTACATAGCTTTGGTAAAATCTCCTCAATTGTTGGAATCAACACATGTTCTCTTTTTATAGCTTTGTTAAGATCTTGAGGATCAAGACATATTCTTAAGGATCCATTAGCTTTTTCAATTATTACTAGATGGCTAACCCAGTTCAAAGGTTGATCAACTTTTGCAATAATGCCCTGTCTCTCTAATTTGTTTAATTTTAATTAAAGTTTAGGTTTTAAACTAAGTGGTACTCTACGTGGTGGTCTCACTACAGGAGCTATTTGATCATCAACTATGATTTTACACAATCCATTAAATTTTCCTACACCTTCAAACACTTCTGAATTATTAATAATGAATTGATCTTCAGATGGAAGTGAAACAATTGTATACTGATCCAACTTACCTTTATTTGATATTCCAACCTTATTTATAAACTGAATCAAATTAAGTTTAACACATGCATCAGTTCCTAATAATGGACGTATATGTTTACTAGTAACAATTAAAAACTCTAGAGTATGATACTCACCATCTGAGGAACATTGTAACATTAACGACCCATCAGGTTTAATCTTGGACCCCCCAAATGCTTCTAATACAACATTACACTTGTTTAAAATAAGATTAGAGTCCTTGGAACTCAGTGTTTTGTAAATTTTCACAGGCAAAACGTTCACTTCAGACCCCGTGTCCAGCTTAAAAGTCACAGTTGTCCCTTCAACAATTATAGTTTTAGTCCACTCTTTTGTAGACGATGTTGAGCACACACTTTTAGTTCTTTGAACATTTATGGAATTCACGAAGAGTTCATCATCAGATTCACTATATACATCTGCGTTATCATGCTGAGAAACATTTTGGACTTGTTTCAGTCTGCACACAGTCGAAAAGTGATTTAGTTTGCCGCAATTAAAGCCTTTTTTTCCATATGCCGGACACTGTCCATTAATGTGATGTCTGTTGCATTTCTTACATAACGACGTAGTATTTGAAGCGTCATCACGCCATCCTCTGCGCTTCCTCACTGCTACGGCTGTATTGGCTTCCTCTGCCTGATGTTGCTTCACTTTCCCTCTAGTTACGCTGTCAACATTATGTTCTCTTAACGTTTGAGCACGAACTCTGCTCAATTCAGCTGCTTTCCCTAATTCAATTGCTTTTTCCAAACTCAGATTATTTTCTCGCAGCATCCTCTCCTGTAAACTGGCATCTGATACTCCAAGGACAATGCGATCACTTACAAGATAGTCACTCTGCTCACCAAATTCGTAAGATTTTACGAGTTTTTTCAGGTCAGTCACGAAACAATCAAAAATTTCCCCTTCTCCTTGTTTTCCCTTATTGAATAAAAATCTCTCCACCACAATGTTTGTTCTAGGCGTCGTAAAAGCTTCAAACCTTTCAAGCACTTTTTCATAGTTGCCCTGATCTCCTGTTGAAAGATTGAGTGTGTTGAATACTTAACCCACCAGCGGCATTTAAAAATAAAGCAACTTTCACATCTGAATCTTTTGAAGCATTTCCTGAAGCTTTCATATAAATCTGGAATAGCTGCTTGAATCTGCGTAGTAGTGTTTTCAGTTCAGAGCAATCGAACCGAGTTGGGAGCTGTACTTTATTGCATTGCCGTGAAGCTGCCTTCATCGTTATAACCTGAACGCTGTTATTTGTGATTGTTTCAGCGTGTTTATTGTAGTTTTCCGACGACTGTAAACGTGTCTGGAACTCTCCTGTGTAATGCTGGCGAATAAACTGTCGATTGTTTCTTCATCAAGCGTTAACTTCCATTACTCCAAGTCCACAAACCCGTAGAACGCATCAATAATGCTACATTCTGCGGCTAATAATATAAATTATCAGTTGGACATATTATAAATTATATTCATCTAAAAATACACAGATCATAAAATTAAACTTAAGGTGACTGTCAAGTTGCATACAAGTTGACACGTAGTTGTGGTTACCAAAAATGTCACTGGTGAGGGCTGGTAACTCAAGTAAATGCAAGTACTTTAAATCTCCAAAAAGATTGCTAAGAATGTTTCTAATGCTTTAGACGAAATTAAAGCTTTTATGCACACATATAAAATTATTATGTTATTCTTCATCATGTGAAATTAGTTTTAAAAATGAATGCCAAAGTTACATGATTTTATCCACTTTTATCCCATGAGAAGAAAAAGAGAAAATCCTACTTAATTAAGAATTGAAATGCTTTTTCTTATTTAAGATTATCGCAAAGCACTTGAAGGTTAATAGGTATTTAAACGAAGGAATAACTTTGTGAAGGACGTCTTAATATAAATTATCTTGCATTCATATTACACATGGAAAAACCACGAAACCTTCCATTCAGCCAGCCAGTCTGCCGAATTTTGAAACCGGGCTCCGACTGCAGCTTCAACGGTTTTAGAGCTTATTTTAAAGAAACTATTTCAAAATACTCTTATTTTTTAATAAGTAATAACAAGCGGGAGTTTAATGAAACGTAGGAAAATAACGTTTTACTTGTTGCGGCTTCTATCGGAAAAATCCTTGTAGATCAAGGTCCACCAGCGGCCGAGCGGTAAAAGACGCTGAAAACTGGTAGTTCGGTCCGAGATTCGAGTCCCGCGAACGGGCTGGCTGCATGGGCGTTTTCCCCATGTGTAACGTATATACGAGCCAGTTCCCCTTAGAAAGTCCTCCACGAAGGCATCCCTCCCTTTAGGCAGATAGCCCTCGTGTGCTTTGCCATAACTGAATAACCTAACCTAACCTAACCTTGTAGATCATTTGCGAAAACGCTTACTTTCTCACAGATCATAAAATATACGATCGTAATACACAATGTTAAAACTGGACTAGAGTTAAATGTTAATGTTAAAACTGGACACAATGTTAAAACCTATTTATGAGTTTCTGGGTCTGCGATAACGAATTTAAAAGAAGGAAGAACTAGAAAAAAGACAAAATATATTTTTGAAAAGAAATTTTGAAAACGTGTCAATGCTGGGAGCGTTTTAAGGAACTGTCTTTATATTGGCTAAAGTACAATTCTCTGATGAAGGAAGACCTGTCTCGAAACATTTGGGAAATGTTTTATGGATAAGAATATTGGGAAAACGTAATGCGAAGTCGACTTGGCCCAGAAAATCAAACTGCAAGATGCATCGAACTTTCCCATGTCACCTGAGCAACTAAAGATCATGTTCACATTTGTCATTTTTTACCCTTATTCTTGGACAAATCCGTTGATATGTGATGAAAACAGGAATTTGATGGTAATTTTAACATTTTTGAAGAACGTATCAGTCTTGAGTAATTTTACGAAAAACGAGGATCAGAAATATTGGAAAGTAATGCCTCGAAAATCAACCTGATAGAATACCATTAACATAGGGTTTTCGGATCTGTAAATTTACTTGAAACGTTTTCCAGATCGTCCCTCCTAAAGTATCACTACATTATATATGAACAGGCTCTTTGAGTAAAAACTCTAAATTTGAAGCATGTTAAGATACCAGTTGCAAATCGCATGAATAAAATTAGAACAAGAGGTTCAAACAGAAGAGAATCAAAGTCTATGGTGATCTAATTTTTACTGTGAGGCGCGCTGGTTTGAGGGCAGACTCTCAACAGATTTTGGAAACTGAAAAAAAAGTACTCGTCATTTTTTAGAAGAAAAGGATCTGCTGCATGAGAGAAATCCTGTTATGTGAAGAGAAATGGCTATTTTATGTAGAACAGATGTTCTCAAAAAGAAGGGAATTTTATAGTTTCCGAGGGGAGGAAAGTGATGAGCATTTTATTTTCCTATCAAGTAAATTTTTTAAGTAAAAATTTAGTTTTAGTTTATGAGTATAATCGACTACTTTTATTCAAGTTTTCGTTTTTATGAACAAACATGTTCTATACTTTTAGTTGGTTGTTAATTTATAAAACGCATAAAATATAGGCTAAATTTAAATAAATGTTTATGTATTTTTCGAGTTTGGCGGAAGGAGTGGATGATAAGTCTTGAAATGGTGAAAAGGGATGCATGAGGGGAAAAAAAAAAAAAAAAAAAAACACTAATACAGAACTTAGAGCGGAAGTATTCAAAGTAAACTTTAAAAATGTTCATTTTTCGGCTAGAAAAATGGGATTTAAATCAATTGCGACATTTAAAAAACATATCTGTTGAAAATAATGGCTGTTTTACAGAATATACTAGGAAACTCGAATTATTGCAAGAGTCCTCTAACAGCCATTTAAGCGATTTTTGACGATGACGATAACTGCATATTTGCACTTACAAATCTCTTTTCGCTTACTGATTAAATATTCTTGATGATATCTAGTAGCACACAAATGGAACTTATTGATCTCAGAAATAATTTTTCATTAACACTTAGTACAAAAAATAGTGCAAAAATTTTGTGATAAAATTTATGGCAATTGTTATCCTGTAAACATTTTTCAGATCTGGGAAATTTTGATCAGAATATATCTTTCATTTTGGAACAACATGCAGATTTAAAAAAGCACTTCTATCCAAGAAAATGGATAAGAACAAACAAAAGTCGCAACTGACGGATTAAAATTTGAAAAATCCGTTTAATTTTTTTCGGAATTCTTTTAACTTCAAACTTTACGATCTTAGGGAAAGCAAACCATTTCAAAAATTTCAGAAGTAACTAATGTTTGTTTGAATTGCAATCATTTTATTTAAAATTGTTAAAAGCGTAGATTGCCATACAGTAAATAATTGTATGCAAAACTGTTAAATATACCTACGCTTTAAAGTATCCTTTTTTAAAATGCTGAAAAGAGGTATAAATTTGTATGCCAAATTTTAAGAGTAAAAATAAAAAAATTTGATCTATGAATTATAAAAGGTTGGCTATTTCAAATCTACAGGATTAACAAAAGTCTGCTTCTAAAGTTTCGTATATAGTCTCAGAATTTAATGTGGTTACGAGTTTTGTATGTATGTGTGTATAATTTTAGCGAATTGTATGTAAATTGTAGTATCTTTTGTGCAATGTAACATGAAAGGAATTAGAATGTGAAGCATCGCCGGAAAGATAGGGTTACTGGGATAAGTCCATTTAACATTGAGGTAAATGCCTATCTTTTCAAATTGGTGAGATGACGCCAAGCTGGTGGTGTTTTTGGCGTTGCCAAATTTGGCAAGAATTCACCAAAAGTTGACAAGCTTGGCGAAATTTTCGTGGGATCCTGTGTAACTAATTGTATCCGGCGCTATGTAACTGTATATGCCTTCCAACAATTTCGAGAAAAAGAAAGTACTGGAAATTTCTCAGCAGACGGGGGGGGGGGAAGTACATAAGACTGCAGAGAACATCAACTTAAGTTCGGTTTACCTCAAAGTATTAAAACATCACACTGCGAGCTTACCTTACGCATCTGAAGCTCTTTGCAATGCCTTGCATTCAATATTCCTAGCAGTTTGAAGTGGTAACTGCTGATTGTGCTTTGTCATACTGTGTCATACTGTTATATGAGTAATTTGGTATAAAAAGTCCCAGAACTACAAAATGTTTTTGGAAAAATAAATTTCACCAAGCTTTCATTGGTTGTGTGTGTATTCAATCCATTACGAACTCTACACATGTAACAGCTTTGGATGTCAGGAGTTGGGTGAATGCCGGTGACAAGAGCTATGGCAGAGCAACTAAGGCAGCTGTTAACAACCTTTGCTGCATTCCAAGAACAGATGAAATGGGCCGTTAGTCAGTTTAAGAAAAGATCGAAGCAGATCAGTTAGAGAAATGAAAATAGAAATTACTGCCATAATAGAAAACAAATCCGAGGCCATTGAAGGTGGAAAGACGCTACTGGAAAAGAAGTGGAGAAACTGAAGAAAGTTTATCTGCTGTAGAACAACAAATCAAAGAAAGTGTTTTTATTATCAGAGAGAGAATCAAGGACAGAGTTTATGCCAGTTTATGACAGCTGGAATCAAATCTGAATTCTATCATACTTTGAATAAGGGCTTACTGTGTTTTAATTTGTAAAATTCAGTAATTTGTCGAATAAATTCTGCTTGCTTGAAAATTACGTATTCCATGAATTTTATGAGACACTGTATTGCTGTTAAAAGGTGTCACGAGGAATTCGGTGCTATAAAAAAATTTACACAGTTTGAGAATAAGAGCAGCCGACATCACTCAACAAATATTCTGCCATTCGAACTTTTTAGAATACCCTGGTATAAAACGCATTAGAAAAATTACCTTTGCATAAAATTTTAAATTAAGTAAAATGCAACTGCAAATGACGAAGAAATTAAAAAATTTCTAACAGCAATCCTTCTTAAAGAACAAGCAATTGGAATAACATACAGTCTTAGTAAAATACATTGAAGAATTCAAGAAAATTATATTTTAAATATTTTTCCATTGTGTTCCAGTGCAAAATGATATCTAAAATGCCCTTTTTTTTACAGATGACTCTAATTTCAGATCAATAATGGTTTTTGTGAAATGAAGTTCCTTTCCTAAAGAGACGTTCTCGACTTTTAAGTTGTGAAAAATATGTTTATATATATGACCATTTGGTGAAAAATATGTTAGAGTTGATAAATTCATATTCCCCAGAAAATCATATTTCACGTTTTCATTTTTGTGCCTAAAAAATATTAAACATGTTTCTTAAAAACTTCATATTCTAGAAATTTTATGAGACACTGTATTCTGGTTAAAAGGAAAGATATCACAAAATATTCGGTGCTTCAAAAAATTTACATTCTTAAAGTGTAGCCGACCAATCATTTAATGAACATTCTGCTATTCGAACTTTTTGGAATACCCTGTATATGACTCATTTCAAAAATTAACTTTGCATAAAATTTTAAGTTAAATAAAATGAAATTTTAGCTTGCTGTCAATTTTAATCAAACTTTCCTATATTTGCAGGAATTTGGCATAGATTTTTGCTGTTTAAAAGATTCGTGGTACATTTCTTTAACATGTTTAGATATTTTAACTTTATTGAAAGATAATCTAAGATTACATTTGTGACTAATATCAGAGTGGGCATTCTTCTCCTCTGTTCTGTTTTCAGTTGGCAGAATTTTCGCATTCTTAATACAGCAAGCAAAAACTACTTTTTCTTGCCTTATAATTATTATAACTTTATCACCGGAATTCTATTTATAACTTTCTGCAGTATTTACAATATGTCTAATTAAACGTATATACATGGAAAAGATAAAATCACTAAAAGCATTTGTTTTCTATATATTCATAGTTTTTCTCGGACAGAAAGGTATTCTCTGTCAAATGGACTTCAAAAACTCAGTTCTCTGGCTTTTGTGCTGTATTTTAACATAGTTTTAAATGACTTAATTTAATTAATGACATCTAAATCTTTGCTTAGCAGCTTCAAGATAATTCTATAGTATTTAGGTATCATAGCAGGATATTAAGTGTGATAAAATTCTGAGAGTTTATTTCCAAATCTTTCAGTATATATTAATATTTAATTACATTTTTTCCCCTTAGCTGTACTCTCATAAATCACTTTCACTCACTTCCAAGAAGTTTCTATTTCTATTAAATATACAAAGAGAAAGAATCTAAACAAATTTAGTAAATTTAGTAGAATATTTTATTATAAATTATGTTATTCATAAATTAAAAGATCTTAATGTATTTCTTTCCACAGATGATAATGCGAAATACTTATATGATGATGATATAATAATAATATTGATAGCAATAATGATAATAATAATATGCAATACGATAATAAATTTTGAAATAATGATAGTAATTATAATATTGAATAATTGATAATAACAATATTGAAATAAATAATGAGACAGAATAAAATATCTTAGATAATATACATGAAATTATATAAATTCTATAATATATAATATGGCCAAAGTTGTACTTTTCAAACTTCTTAATATTTAGAGAGAGAAAATTTATCATTTAAGTAAATTGTAGATTTAAAAATATGTATAAAATAAGCAAAATAGATTCTAAGATAATATTTAATAGTCATTAATTAATTGCATTAACAGGTTTTCAATTTTAAAATTTCATATAAGTAAGTAAAAATATATAAGTATGGATCGACATAACACATATGAAAAATTTACAATTGAATAATAAAGTGTGTGTCTAAAATCTCAATACACTTTTTAAAAATTAAAATTTAAATATTACTAAAGATATGAAATATTTATAATATTACAAAATGATCATGATAGATAATGATAAAGGGAGAGAATTAATATAACCATCAATCGTCCCAGATAAAATTACAGATTGAATGGAACTTCCCTTAAAGTTCCATTTAATCTGTAAGAAATTCCATTCTAGTTCTCGTAGTTTCTGCTGATTTCGGTCTTCCATAGAGGTGATTGCTTTACAGAACATTCTTTTCCATGGCGTTATTTATTTATAGTCTTAGAAATTCTGAGATTTAATAATGATGTTCAGTTTAGAAAGGGGACAGCAGTAAGAGATTTCAATATATTTTAGAAGATAAGGTAGTATAAATTCACAAGGATAAGAAGTAAAGGAAATTGTAAATAGAAATCTCCATTACAAAATACCTTAAATTTTTCCTCAAATTTCCCACAGTTTCAGTCTTTTATGGAAATGCTTTTTTTACATAGAATTACTAATGTTAGTATTCAATACAGTTATGTTCTCATATTTATGCAGGCCACTTTGGAATGTTTTATCTGAAAAAGCTGGTTTGCTTGAGAGGTTTCATAGCATTTACCAGCCTCATTTTCATTTTTTACCTCATCTGTAATTTAGGATAAGAATTTAAATGCATTTGTTAGAACAATACTTATTGGTTTAAAGTATTTTCTGTCATGATTCATTCAGTTGCCATAAATACTGACATATACTGAATTATTTCACCATAAATACTGACACATACTGAATAAGTTAAATTAATAGAGTTATCTATTGATTGCAAACGAATCATAACTGATTTTACGAAAGATGTATTCTTACACTTTATTCAAAAGAAAGCAATGAAACAACTACAAGTGTAAAACTGAGATCATAGATAGTGCAAGCAATCTGTTAACATAAATGCGAAATTTAATTACATGTGTTGAGTGTAATCACTACTGCACCTTTTGCTACAGATTTAGCAATGTCCTGCACCTTTTGCTAAATCTGTAGAAACTATGGAATAAGATTAGTGAGGTAGTTTCTGCTGATGAAAATGTAGAAGTGCCCTACTACGTATTAATAGAATAGTATTAATAGAATATAGACGGAGGTATGGAGTTCTGAGCTCAACTTCAATGGATAATTCTTAAAGCAGCCCATTGATAAACAACGGAAGGGAGACCTTGCAGTAATATTGCCTGCCTATCAGGAGTGGACAGACAACTTGTGCTGGCTAAAGTGCTTTCTATCTTGAACTGAATGAAATGCACCGACCCATTTAAAAGTGTCCGAAATGGTAACCCAACGTTACTAGCTTCAAGTAATACTTATTGACATTCTGATTCATTTCTGCTACATGCCATCTAGTTGGTTTTAGGGCATGATATGTTGTTTTTCACTCCAACCATATTAAGCACCACCAACTTTCGCACAAACAAATAAATTTTAGCACTAGACACATCGATACAGTCTCTACTCAATACCGTTTGTTACCTGCCAATACAGAAGTATGTGCATTCTAATAATAATTAATTCTAATAATAATTCTAATAATAAGTCCATTCTAATAATAATAGAATTACTTTACATTAAAGCCTATGTATAAGATAAGCTGAAAAGTAAAATTTTCAGTATATCGTTTAAAACCAATCAGTCACAAAGCAAGCGCACCACTTTTGAATCAGCGATTTCGCCGGAAGGCAGTAATGATTATTTGTATAAATCTAAGTTAGATTATTGGAACTTCTGAAAAATAAGTGAGAAAATTGTTGAGGATATATATATATTATAGCAGACATTGATGGGCTGATTTTAATACCCATTTACTAACATTGGCATACACTTTTGATAACCTTGCCCATTCTTGAATGAGTTTCACATTTTTTAAGGTGTTGGGGTATGAACAAAAGCAACAGAGTGAATGCCATATATATATAAGATGTAAGCCTGATTCAGAATGGTTTGAATTTGGTTCGAATTTAATCCCCACTGGTTAATGAGAAATTTCAGTTAGAAATTGAAATCATTATTGGCTGCATGCTAAGTCATTAGCATTATGCAAGAATCGTATTGCAGGGATAAATTTTTATGAAATAACGCCATTCAGAGAGATTTATCATAAGCACTTACTGTTTCAGGACATTAAGGAGAATTCCAAATTAAAATAGAGAGCCAAAGGACTATTTATTTTGCAAATTAGAAGTTTCGGTTTGCATATTTTTTATCTTATATTATTTTAACTTTTCTCATTGTATAATTCAAAGATAAGGTTGCTGCAAACTAGAGCTACGATGGCTAATCGTTAGTTCGAATTAAGGCGTCAAAGGCTGTCACAATCATTTTCCTTTTTACTTTTAAAAGAAAATTTATTTAAGAAAGGTATTTTTAAGAGGCTAATGTAATAAATAATTATGCATGAATACCCGGCTACGCATTCCTTGCAGATTTTGAGTCAGTGTAAAAACTGTAGAATTTTTAAAGTTCTCATTAAAATGTGATTTTGTCTAGCAGCTGCACTTCAAAATACGTCACGAGACATAGCATCAACTAAATCGCCGCTGATGTATTACTGCCCCCATTTGCTTCTCTCTATATAATAGATTTGCCTTTGCACTTCTGAATTTCGTCAAAAATTTAAATGAATATTTTTCCTTATTCCTGGTTCTTTTTTCATTCATAATGTAAGGACATATCAAGGGTTTACATAAATTACAATGTAATGTCTTTATTTTTTTGATGTTAAAGGGTGTTTTGTAAAGTATAAAGATACAATGTAGAAAAATAGGTGCCAATCTAACATTTAGACCAGTGTTTCTTAAACTATGGGTCGCAACCCCAAATGGGGTTGCAGAGTGAAATGCTGGGGTCGTGAAAATTCAATTCGGAGTCGTGAATTTAAAGAAATTTCATTAAAGAGACTTTCAAAGAAATCACATTATTTGACATTAACGAGATTAATCATCTGCTGTATAACCAAAAGAAATTTATTGAACTATCCAGTGACTCAAATTCAGATCTTGAGTTTCCAGCATGGAGACTTGAGTTTGTGGTGATGTCAGGTAATGTGAGCTGATATATCACTGACATTATTAAAATCACGTGATCTCTGGTGTCAGGTGCAATTTTTTCATTCTTCTACTGCTTTAGCTCAAAAATTTCTGGGAACACTGACCTGGGTCGTGAAAAAAAACTCAACTGTAAAAGGAGTTACAATTGAAAAAAAGTATAAGGAACATGATCTAGATAATATCTTTTATAGGAAGTTTTTTTTTTTTTTCTTAATTTATGATATTAGCAAAATAGCCGTTTCCCTTGAAGATTTTTGAATAAATATAAAATTGCGTTAAGCTATTATTACTTGCTTCAAGGGGAAATATTTTATGTTTTGTACATGCACTGATGCTTTACATATATCTTCACTGAAAGATTTGCTATTAATATGCTGCGTTTGGGCGAAACCGGCAAGTTAAAATGTCATGCGCTCCCTCTTCTAAGTGGTTCTATCCTGAATATTCGAGAAGCGCAGTAATATCCTGAAATTTATTAACAAAAACTCATGGAAGACAAAATCATTTTCTAAGTTTTAACTTGGTATAAAAAGCGAAGTAAAAAATTCTGAAATAATAATTCATGTCAATGCTTTAGACATATCATCACGAATGCTACAGTAATTAACAAAATAACTAAAATTCTCGAGTATAAATTATGAAATTCGTAAGAAAGTAAAATAATATAAAAATGTCTAATCAATCAGAAAAAGAATGATAGTAGCCTTTAAAGATAAGCATTCTTAAACGTAACCCTGTAAGTTTTCATAAAATGCTTGTGCCAGCATCCTATTTGGTTGATACCAATCCGTAAATACATCATGGAAATTCTCTGAGTATTCACAATCATGACGATGAATAACATCCTCCATACAGCAGCCTATGATGGTCTGTGGAATTGAATGCGATCTTTCTGTTACACTGGTACGACGAGCATTTGTCTTTTTTTGTAACATTCGTCTTTTTGTTATCTTGGGATCATCATTTTGCATCTGAAAAAGACTCATTTCTCAAAAAATATGAAACTACAGAGATCGAAAATTTAAAAAAACACATAAAAAGGGAAAACAAAATTCCGATTTGAAACAAAACCGAAGAACAAAATACAAATTATACATTGAGACTTTATAATTTGAGCTAATATACATATTATGGTATGACAATTAAATTAACTTTTGAATTCTGTGGAGATAAGTCATTCTTAAAAAACAGTGCCTTAAAATCATTTGTGATTATAATTTCCCACCGCACGTGAAACCAACAGTCTTTCTCCTTCATCTGAAACTCCTTATATATTTCTGGCCATAGCTTGGTTCTCAGAGTGAGATGGAGAGATTAAGAGCATCTCAGAATGTTCTACAGGATTAAGGACAGGATATCTGTCTAGCCAAACCATTCGACTAATATACTTACTTTTCATGTATCATCGACCACCTGAGCAGTATGTGGACGAGTATTGTCATCCATTAACAAGAACTCAGCACCAGCGGCGCCCTTGAAAAGTCAAACATAGGGCTCTAAGATCTACTCTCTATACCTCATAGCAGTCAGGCAACATAATGCCTGCTGAAACCATTACAATTCCACCACCAATAATGATCCCTTTCCCTGATGAGGAAAGGATGGTATCCTGTTCCTGACTCTCTACAGATAAAAGTACGCTGAAAATATACGTGCAGGCTGAATCTTGACTCATCTGTAATATACACTCTACTGAAGATTGGTCCAAGGCGCATGTTGTCTGCACCATGTTAAACACACTTTCTTTTGCGCCACAGTCAGCAGGATGCAAACAATAGGTCTCATGTTCTTATATCCACTCCACAATCATAGCTGCGCATATACACACATGTGCATTCCAGTATTTAACTCTGAATATTTGCATATTTCTTATGAAGCATAATAAGTGCCTTTGGTTCAATACATTTCGTAAAAATAGATATAATTTGAAAATCTCGTAATTTTTCACATGAGTGTATTTGTGCAACGTTTTCACCCCATAACTGAATTTAGGGACTTCACGTGTTGAAAAGAGAGTGAGTGAATCACTCTGAATCGAAACTGTGTACTGACAATTGCTAATGCAAGGAATATAATTTCAGAAATTTTGACGATGTCCCTCATGGATGAAGAGAAATTATAACGGAGTAGATAATTTGTATAAATATAGACCTTTAAGGCACCTTTTTTTAAAACCTAAAACCATGTTAAGTGGATTGGCACATGAAGACCACTTTTGAGAATTTTTATGGAAGCTGAGTAGCCGCAAAAGTTTCTTTTTTGATCAATGCTAGGAAACATTTGATCTGGTTGAATAAGGCAGTTTTAGAAATCTTGAAGATTACTATGATGCTGTAGCAATTAATTTTTATATATTGTGAGAAGAAGAGACATATTTAATTGATATGCAAAGAAAAGAAATGAATGCCTTGCATCTGGATAACAGTATTTTAACTGCTGGGCAATAATACTCTGTATTATGAACTGTTATTGAACACTGTTGTTTTGAAAAAATGATATGGATGTCTACATAAATGCAGTTTTAAGTGATGAATGAACATCGGTTTTATCCTGAATTCTTCTATTCTCTGCAATGAATAGTTAAACTCCATGTCTTTATGTAAGTCATTATCAATATTATGTCCTGCAAGTAACAAACTCCTTTTGCGCAGCTATTCACCTATTTCCACACACGTTTGCCCATGTCTAAGCAGAACAAATACTTAACTCCCATGCATGTATTTCCCTGTTTAACCATCTTTATCCCCCACAGGGGTCGACGTAGATAACTCTGCGAAGCTGCTGGCCAGGATCACTACCTAGACAGTCTCGGCCACGGGAATATACAAATTACGAACCTAGTGGTTCTGGAGGCCCCGGAAAGGTCACTTATTGGCCGGCCTGGTGGTCTCTTAGTCTTAGAGTAGAACGGCTCCAGTAGCCCAGAGGTAGGGTCCCGGGTTTGCGGGGTAAAACCAGTGATGCCCTGGGTTCCACATGCGTTGCACTGATCCCTCCAAGGTTCTGGGAAAGATGTTGAACTCCTGTCCCAGTTCTGGAGGGTGGGAGGACCCTTAGTGCCATTCATTTAGGCGGAAAGGGGAATGTCAATATTTAGTTAGTTAAGCATCTTTATTACATTTACATACTTTTCCTTTCTTCTTTCCTTGGTTCAGCAAAAAAAAAAAAAAAAGAACGAAATAAGATTTTTTAAGTCAGATCATTCAGAAAAGAGAAATATAGTCGATGCATTTAACTGATCAAGAATAATTTGTTTCGTATTTTGTGAAATCTGTGTTCACAGTTATACATTTTATTAAATTCTTGTGGCTATAATTTATTCTGAAAGTATTAATTACTATACTTCATAAAATTCCTCAAACTAATATCTCTAAAGTTTTGAAACATTAAACTGTATAGAAAAGTAATTTACCAGAGGATTCTCTTCATACATGTAGATATCTTCATCATTTGATTTTCGTTTTCGAGACTGTTTATCCGGCAAAGTACTTTCTCTTGTTCCGTCAGCAGATGTCTTATTATTGCATGTATCTTTAACTGATGTCACAGTGTCCTTCAGTGAATTGGGTACAGAAGAGGTAACATTTTTCTTCACCGAAATCAAATCATCCTTAAACAAATATGAGATATTTTGTGAAGTTATGTACATTTAACATTGTTTTAAACATATGATTAAAAAATAAGTATTGATTAATAAGTTTTTTCTTGATATTGCTCATTAAGCTCAAGAGAGCTATGTAAAAATCTATTCCATTAAATGTGAAGGACTTAACAAAGGAAACTAGTTCCGTATTTTTTGCTAGATGTACCAAAAATGCTAACACACCTGAAATTAAGCTATTTAACCATACAAAAATAAAAGCAGGCAAATGGCCATCATATAATTGTACAAAAATATTCTATAGATTTCCAAGATTCTATAGATACCCGACTTACCGCACTTTTAGATGAATCATTTTCTTTCAACCCTGGCTCATTTGAGATGATATATGTGGTTGAAAACTCTTTAGCTATATTTTTTACAATCGATCGCTTACTTGCTTTGCTTATTATATTAGGTTTCACCGGTGTTCCCTCTAATATATTCAACTTCCTTTTTCTGCAATCCGCAATCTATTGTTACATAAATTAAGAAAAGAAAATGGGCCAATTAGATGTTAAAAGAAAAGCTAGATAAAACATGAAAAAATACACAATTATGCAAGATGTCATTAAAGTTTTCATTTTTTTTTGTTTGTTTGTTTTGTACTTATAAAAAAAAAGGTATCTTTCAAACAGAAGCTGAAATGTCACGAATCAGAACTAAATACGAATACAATCATTTCTAGAGAAATAATCTGATAAATTTCTTAAAAGCAATTCTGATGCATTTATATTCATTTTCTTTTACTTCAATGGGGAATCTCATTACGACATTTGGTATAAATTTACTTTTTATGTTATCATATCAACAGAAGACATTTCTTTTGCACTGGGATTTTCTCCGGATTTACTCCATTTTTTATGGTGATGAAATGCAAGTAAAAAGAGTTTAAGAAAGATCTCAGCAGTGATTTTTGAAATATTCCATTTGACAAGATTTGACACCGACTAAAATATAATACAAGGAGCTACTGATAAAAACTGAACAGATTATCTTAAGTTATTATCTTATTATTAAATAACACTATTATCTTAAGTTATGGAACAGGAGGACTTCAGGAAAATTTTGACTTCGATATTATCTCCATTTTATTAATATAAGATTAGTAGGTGTTTTCTAATTTGTCAACTCGAATGATTTCAAAACTGCAATTTACTTGTACAGTTGAATTTTAGATATCTAGACATACAATTAAATAACAAACTGATTTTAATATTTTCCTCCATCTATTAATAAAAGTAAGAAGTAACAGGATATGCCAAAAAGGGAGCTATTTTGACAGAAATTTAATTACTGTTGTTATTCATGTTGTTAACAATACATTTTAAAAAAGAAAGCATTACAGAAATCCAGAATAGCTGTTCTATAAACAAATGAACTTTAGGCTAAAAATTAATTTATTCTATAACTTTAAACTTCACATAAATCTTATTTTAAATAATATTAGTATAAAAAGAAAAGAAATTTCCGAGTGTCAGTGCAGATTGCACAAACCTAAAAGTAAAGAAAATTCTGTAGCATTAACTATCACTTTAAAGAATCTGTAGCATTACTATCACTTTAAAGAAATGAAAAGAAGAATCTGAGAGTTAAAAAAAAAATAATAATAAAATGACTAACCTCTGTGCATGAATGGTTTGATGGTGTAGAATCTTTTTCCTCTTTGATGGAAACCCATTTGAGACCTGTTGGTGACTTTTCTCCTACCAATGGAGATCTAGTATTTTCTTCGCCAGGTACAGAATTAGGAGTTAATTTCTGCAAATTAAAATTTAGTGTGGAAGACAGTATGAAATTTTATGTGATAAATGAATACAAGTATACATAAATTACATGTTATGTGTCCAAAAGACATCAAAACTAACAGCCTTAAAACATGATTTTAAAGTAATAATTTTTACGTTTTTGCAAGGTAAAAATATTTTGCAAATTTGTTTCAAATAATTCAATATTTTCAACACAATGCATTGTTTCAAATTTATATTTCTTGTCATTTTCTGTTTTAAACAAGTCTTTAGAAATACACTGAATTCTGGAAAGCTAAAAAGTCATAAATAAATAGTACAGTTAAGTTTTTATGGCACCTTTCAGTTCTCAGACCAGAAATTCTAATCCTTACTTCTTAAATTTATTGATAATGCAATATTATGTAAAATTGAATGCAGCTTAATTTAGCTGAAGTTATTAAAACTTTATACTACCTTACTGCTTACTACACTGTGATGCCATTTTAATAATTAAATAAAAATAATATGCTATATTCTAGCTAACACAAGTTATTACTGTATTTATTTAAATAACAGCAGCAATACAGAAGAAACAATGAATATTCATATTTCTTAAGTAACACATTTATCAAAGACATAAAACTGATTAAAAAAATCATTCAAAAATCACTGACAGACACTGGTGAGCCAAAGTTCATCCAAAATAATATATAATTTAAGTATATATAATCTAGAATAAGCGTCAGCAACTTTTTAAAGCTGCGGATCAGAATCGATCAAAATGCGTGTATTGTGGGGCCATGTATTTCCACTTTAACCACAGTCTTAAACATTTATCTACACTTGTTATTATTTATCTACATTTGTTATTACTTATATACATTTGGTGAACAATAAGTAAATTTTATTGAGAAAATAACTATAATACAAAATACAAGAATTATAGTTATATTTTTATAAACATAACTGCTGAATTCTTTTTTAAAACAAACATAACTGAACTTTTCTTTTCGATATCAATGGTCCCCCTGATACTAAATTTGTGACGTCAATTTAGTTAAGTCTGGCTTACAGTTAGTCGTCTAAAGGCGAATGCAAACATCTGAATATTCAGTAGTTAAGCAGCTCCTGTTCTTACTTAAAATAATTTTCATGTGTGAAAATATTTGCTTATACGAAAAGTTACAATATGCAATAGAACTTTAAAAAAAAGATCATTGCCTAAAGAGTGTTCTTGACTCCTAGTACATCTCGCCTCTTCTGTATGATCACAAACAGTCCCACATCGAAGCAGGTGGCTCCTGTCCATTTCTTCTCCAAAATCACAAACTGGGCAAACAGGATTGCTTAAAATGCCTATGCATGCAGGTGGGCAGAATATTCTGTAGACAGAATTAAAGCCGCAACTGCATTGTGTCTTGAACAATCAGGAACAAGAGAAGGCCTTAAGCTCCTCCAACTTTTTAAGGCTTTGTGAGTCTGAAGATCTCGAACGATATTAGATGTAAATAAATTTTTCAAAAACAGTTTAATCCTCCAAAAAGAAACGGCTGTATCAGGATATTATAGTAAGCTGGCATCTTTTTTTTGCAATGAACTCCGCTTGTTTGTTGCCCCAAAGACCACAGGCCAGGCAGCCATTGGAGAATGATTTGTTCCCCTTTTTAAAGTGGCAGTTCTCAGGAACTGACATTGCAAATTTCAGGTGTTAATGAGTGTTCAACAGAGTTAACTGATTGAATGGTTGTGTGAGAATCAGAGAAAATAGTAACTTTTCAAACTTGAAATGGATAGTTAATTGCTTTAGAGCTGTACATATGGTTACTACTTCACCATCAAAGGAGATACCAATGTATCCTGCATAGCATTAAAAAAAAGGTACGAAAACACACCAGTCGCAACGTTAAAATGGCAGTCAAACTGAGAATCATCAGTAAAAATGTGCAGTCACCGAGTAGGTGGATTAGCAAAGGGGAGTGAAACATTTTTTGACTGAAAAGTATCGAAAATTAAACATTTTAGGCTTAAACATTTTCCGACCATCACTCCCATTTTCTTTTACTGATCTGTAAGATATTTAACTAGAATTCTAGCTGAAACTAAAAGATATCCATTTCAGATTGACATGATTTTATTTAACACTGAACTCTTGTAGCTATTTGACTATATTTTGCATTTAACTTATCATGAAAATCATACTTAGCAAACAAAATCATTCATGAGCATAAGCAGTACTGACATGAGTTCTGTATAATGATACAACACAGTAACTTAAACTTTTAAGCATATTTTAATACAACTTATTCTAAAAGAGGATACTCTAAAACTGGCAATTTTTAATTAACTAACTATATAATTCTTCAATCATATATATTAAATTTATCATGGCCATCATACAGTATAAGTAAATGAGACTTTTCACAAATACATTTTGTTCTTTAATTGGATGTATTCTTTCTTCAGAAAGAAAAAGAAGAATAGATACGGTATGAGTGTTTGGAGCTGCTCAGTGTTGGTATGCCTGATTCCCGCAAATTGATCAAAATACACTTGTATATGATGTACATATACTTTCAAGTCAGCTAAAGAATAACCTTCAAACAAGAAAACTTCATAAATGGGGAGAAATGGGAACACAATGAAGTTATTAATAATTATAGTGAAGCATAAAAAGGGTTAGGAAAAGATGCATTCACATAGCATTTTTTAAATCAAACTTTATGTATTCTTGTTACACTCAGGCCACATCCTTCATTTCTAATTAAATAACAATATAAAATTATTCCTTTATAACCAGAGATTTTGCTTAGACTAGTTTGTAATGTAAATTATTAGGACAGTTCCAGATGCATTGAAGTATGCAATATCCAACCTTCTTCGCAAATCAAAAAACTTCTTACCAAATCAAACGTCAGTAGTGAAATATAAAGTGGATTTCCAACAAAATGTAAGTACCTGAGTATAATAAATTATGAATATTTATATGAAGTTAAGTAAGAGTTGAATCTAAATTTTTGAGAGATTAAAGTTTAGTTTTTCTTTTTTATCATTATTATTAATTTCTATTTCAGTAACTATTATGCAAACAAAATTTTAAATTTATTTAAAAATTTGTTTACATATATGGAGAGAATCCTTGTAAATCATTACCATGTTAAGGAAGATTATGTTCTGTGTCTGTCCATTTGATGGTGTTCCATTTTCGTATCCATTTTGCAATGTTGATGCTTGAGTAGATGGTGTAATGTTTGCACTAGTTTTTATAATGGGAGTTTTAGGAAGACATTGCATCATGTTAGGTGAGTTTCTGTCCTGTACATTAGAAAATACAGATAATTTCTTTCAAATAGTTACTGTAAAGAAATTCAAAACTTGTAAATTTTAAATACAGGCATTCAGGTTATTAAAATCACAGCTAACTGGGCATAAAACATTTTTAAAGAGATTTTTAATGCTTATTTAAGAGCAACCTTTCATATATATTTAAAACAAAACATTTAAACTGAAAGAACAATTTCCAAAAGGTAGTATTATCATAATTTGCTTTGCCTATTTGTTAACAGCATGCCCTTTAACATTTTTTCTGTCAATCTGGGAAAACGTTTATTCTCTTTTATGATTAATAAAACTGTCTGAAATAATTATATTTGAGCTTTCATTTCTAATCTTTTTATCAGTCAACAGAATTTGGTCTTCTTAGGTAGCATAAACTAGAATAAAACTCTAACAGATGTAGGTGAATTTTCACTATGCCTTGTATTTATCACAGCGACTGTCAAAGGTTGTAAAGGACCATTTTATTTGAATCAAATAAAAGTTTAACAGATGGCACCTACTCGTACTTACAGAAGCCAGCAGTTATGGCTTAACTCGAAGATAATGGATTAACTAAAACTAAAAAGGTAAGTAAGCCTAACAGCTGTGCACTTAGAATAACCCGCAAACTAGCTCTGAACTAAGTCAGTGTAACAAGCCAGAGAAAATCACTCAGTGTCACAGAACACAATTCACAAGTGAATCAAGTTAGCAATGTGGTCCTTAAGCAAGAAGAACATGCTCTGATTCTATCCTGTAAAACCACCCTTTAAATAGTCTCTTCTTTCTACTTAATTTGAATATCACGTGAACTAGAAATTTACATTCTGATAGGAATACAACTTTCTATGCCAGAATTTAAGTCTACGAAAAAGAGGTCCATAACGACGTCATTAAGAACTTAAATTCTAAACAAGTCAAATTTCAGAACTAATTAAAGTAACATGGAATTTTAAGCTTTAAATTTACATAACAAAGAGCTCGGTCCTATATTTCAGCTGCTGAGCTCCTTCCAAATAAGACTTCAGCAGAAAAATTCAGAGCATAGTACATTACGTCAATTTACTTTATGTCTTTTTAGTCTTTCTTATTTAAACATTTCATTTAAGTTTATCTGAGCTTTCACTCAATTCATGCATTCTGTCAATAAGATCTGTTCCCTCACTGCTCTCCAGTAGAAAAAGGAAAATATCAAACCTATAAAACATCTAACGCTTAATTATGTAATTTTAATACTATATTACTTTGAATTTAGCAACAGTTGAATTTTAAAACTAAGAAACTCTGTTATACCTTTTTTATCTACAGTCAAGACAAAATATACCTTGTTGCATCAGACAATTTGAAGTGGGAAAATTCATGCTTTTATCTACTTGTTCTGAATTTTTAAGTAAATGTCTTAATGAATGCTACACCCAGTGAAAGCAGTGACGGTATATGTGCATTTTTTACCATGCAGTTTGTTTTTGGGAGACATGTTATCTAAATTTTTTGAAAATTAAGTATCGAATCTCAAACAGTTAAGGATCGCATCTCAAACAATTAAGGATCGAATCTCAACTGTATTGCAAAAGAAGCTTAGAAAAGTGTTCATAAAGAAAGCACAGAAACATTCAAAAATTCATACAATGAATTTTGCCTATTAAGAAATTTCAGAAGCCCTTATTTCAAATGCAATTACTTTAAAACTAACTTTTATTCACTTATTAAAATATTAATATCCGAAAACACGAATAAAATTGAAAATACAACCAAATCTAGAACAGAGTAAAATATCAAACCAACAGAACATCTAATGCTTAATTATGAAATTTAAATTACTGTATTACTTTGAATTTAGACAATAGCTGAATTTTAAAATCATAAAAAAAATCTGCATTTGAATTTAAACCAAGCAAAAATTTAAACTTGAAAAATTAATTGTTGTAAAATAATTTAATTATTGGAAGATAATAAAATCAATGTTTTTAAACTAAATTAAATGATTTTTAATGTTGCTAATGTGCATATAAATTATTAAATCTTTAAAACATAAAATTTCAACCACAGTACATGAGTTCTTTAAACCAAATGTAAAAGAAAAAACTGGAGAAGGGGATTAAATTTATTTTAGTATGATTTCAACGCAATTATTTTTATAAACTATTAATACCTATCAATTGTAGCTTTCTTATAAATAAAGCTAAATCACATATTAAATTGCTTTTTACCTCAAATTAATAAATTTGATTAAATTACTTAACATTTTGAAAATCGCAGGTCAGTTACTTAATTAAAATTGCTGGTGACCTAAGCTTGCAGTGAAAAATTCCTGCTTATTTAAAAATAAATTAAACTCTTTATCATACTGTGTATTCAAAAGTTATTACCAATTTTAGACATTTTCCTGCTTCACCTGCAGCCCCATAAGGCTGAACATGACAAATCCTTGCAGGTCCAGTATTTTTTTGAGGAGTAGCTTGCAAAACGTTTTCAGCTTGATGCTTCTTGGGTTCTTGTTTAATTTTCCCCAACACCGGACGTACAAGGGCCGAATGCTGGTACTTAAAATAAACCCATAAGAAAAATTATTCTATGTTAAAAACACATTAACATTGCATAATGCAGAAAATAACAAATAAAGTGGGGCATTTAAATTACTAGACACACAAAGACTATATTCATCAGCAAAATTTAACTTTCAACATGTTAAATGAAAATTAAAGAATGATTTTTATGACATTTTCATGCTGAATCATGCAGGGCATTTAAGTAAACAGATTGTGGGAAAGCAATAATAATGCGCATAGAAAACAATGTGGGTGATAAAAGTTTTGCATTTGTAAACGGAATACAGACGTACATAAGAATCAGCATGAATTAAAATTTTTAAACACATAACAAAAACTGAATTTGTAAATTAGAAGATTATACCATTCTAGAAAACTTCTTGAATTTAAAAGTAAAGACAGAACTAGCCGGAAACAAAACATATTGAGGCAAACTTCTAATTTTAGATATGCTTTTTCTCTAATTTGGTATTTCCCCTTTTGTTTAAAAAGAGTAACTAGTTTTAATATATCTAACTAAATTGGGAAATATGATCTTACATAACATTGCAATGCAGATAAATTTTTAACCAATCACCAAGTAAAATTTCATTTGAAACCAAAACGTCTTGATATTCTCTTAGTCTTCTTCTGAATGCAAAACTCGCTTCTCCCTATCATCCATTGTCTTGACATGTGCTAAGTCTCCAAAAATGAGGGATGTATATTGCATCTATAATGATTACAATCAGAATATGCACCCCATACTTTTGGAAACTTAGCACATCTTTAGACAATGGATGATAAAAGGGAGTTGTGCATGCTAATTCAAAGAAAGGAAGTGGAAAAAATGTCAATGTATTCAAAAGAAGTGCAATAGGAGAAAAAAGTTTTGATTTCAAATGAAGTCTTATTTGGTGATCGATTACAAATGTATCTGCATTGCGACATTAAGTATGATTGTATGACATTTTAGAGTGATATATTATAAATAGTACTATTTTTGGAAAAGAAAGGAGAAATACCCAAATTAGAATGAAGAATATAAAAGGCTTTTGGTAATTAAAATTAGAAGTTTGCTTTCATATTTTTTGTCTTACATTTTATATAGTACAAAGTCATATACAGAGTCATTAGGTCTCTGACGATTCTGGACTTAGGATTTTTCTGGATATTTGATCATCAGTTTTAATCTAGTAAAATAAGATACAGAATTCAAAAAAATTAAAAATATAAAACAGTGATTTATGAAATAATTTAGTATTTATGACCTTAAAGGAAATATAATTCTTAAAAAAAAATAAAAAATAAAAAAAAATATTTATTTGTTTGCTTTAAACATTTCTTTCAATTTCAGTTGATTAATTTGCTTTGTTTGTGTGCCAATACTTTCTCTTCAATTCTATAGATAGATATAATTTCTTGTTCAGTTATGAAGCTTCATTGTTGAAGTCCTGTAGTTAATTATTGCCAGGTTGAGAATTCTCACTAAATTGTCAGTCTTCCTTTCTTTCCACCAACAAACGGTGAGGCAACTGATCCACTGGAACAGTTAGCATATCATGGCAGGTGCTCTCTGATGGAATTAACTCTGCCGCAAAAGTTCCTGGATTGCAGGCTGCCCAGGCCTATATTTAGTGGAGGAGTAAGAAAACTGCTGTATTTCAATCTTCTCAAAACAAATTCTTTGGGTTATCTAAATAACAAATTAATTACTGTCAATTCAAACAATCACTAAATGAAATTTTTTGGCCTTTGAGTTTCATTTACAAAACCAAAATCGAGAGAAATTTCTGTTAAATTTCTCCTCAGCTACAAATTCAACACCGAGCTGCGGAATTAGCTGAAGTCTAATCATCAACAAGCTTAATGGGAACATAAAAGGTTTTCATGCTCTTTAGTATTCAATTACTAATATTAAACAATATTGAAAAAAAAAAAATCTGAAAGGTTTCAGATTTTAAATTATGTCCAAAGGGGCATTTTTTAAACATTTTGTATGTTACTTTTATTTATTAAATATCATGTTCTTCGCATTTAAATCATAAAATTCAGTTAAAGAACAACATCGCAAAATAATTTTAAACTGAGCATATCTTTAAAATTTCCTACACACAGCCTCACGCCCTGCAGATAAAAATGTTTCTTTCTGTGCAACGTTGCCATTGCCCGCTTTGAAATACTTGAGTTTGTTAATCAAAAATTCGTTAAAGTTTTACAAAATATGAAATCGTTAATAAAACAAATTCCAAATTTGGGCTTCCAGATGCCTATATTCGCAGCAGGATTACGGCATTCAAAATTCGATGGTTTTAGGTACTGTCATTTTATCACAATGCGAGAAACATACATACATTTATGCACATTCTTCATTATTTAATTTCTTTAAATATAATATAGGGCAGCAATATTTTTTGTGGCAAAAGTTTGATAAGTGATACAGACTTTTAATGTTTCCGACGCAAAATGGAAACAATAGTCCTTCAGGGACAAAGCCCCTTTGGACTTAAAAAAAAAAAAGAGTTAAGATATCGCTGTGTGAATCATTCCTCAATCTGCAGTATGTTGAGAGTGATGTGATGAAGAAAGGAAAAAATAATAATCACACACCCAGCTGGCATCAGTGCAGAAGAGAAATTAAGATTTGAGACTCGTATTTTTCATTATGAAAAAATCAAATGTACAAGCATTTAAAAGAAAAAAGAAAGAAAGATTGCAGGTCTGGACTTAGAGGTCTGGATTTTAGATCTTTCCAGATATTGGACATTGAACATCCAGGTTCCTTTACTATTTATGACATATATGTGATAAAAATTTGCTGTAAGCTGCAACGGATTGACGATGGTTCTCTACATTATAACTTTGAGAGACTCACTACATAATTAGAAAGATGACACTCGAAGGAGAGACTTGTAGACACATGTAGCTGAACTGAACATAATATTTATTGTTAGACAGGACTAATTATAGAAACTATATTTTTTATTACACATGATCATGAGCGCAATATACACACTATATTTTTATTACACATGATCATAAGCACAATACACACACCATAATTTTACACAGAGCTACATTTTAAATGATGCATTAGTTAGCAGCACGAAAATGCACAGCAAAATGAAACAGCGTCCAAGTGGCAACAGAGCTGCAAAGCTAACTGTGCATTTATCCAATACTGCAGTCTGCTAAGAGAAAGGTTTTGGGCTTAGGTTAGAGAGGTTTTAGTTCTCAGAATTATGTCATCAGCGTTGCGTAGGCTATGCAATATGGATTGATCTAGAAATGAGACAATCCAGAGAAGTTATTGCAATTTTTAGAATAGAGAGATAGAATTAAAGGGTTACTGTTAGTTCAAATTATAATTTGGATTTAAATATTTTTTTATCTTACATCTTTTTACTTTTTTATCTTATATATATTATATATATTAAGCATATCCCATAAGTCTGTAAATATTTTAAAAATTCTTAAAAATGAAAGGAATTAGCACAGTTGAACATGGTTTGCGAAAACGTTATTCTTGTAAAGGAGGATAATTTTTTGGAAAAGTAAAAAAAATATTAAAATTTTCATTGAAATCCCGCATTTCAAGGAAAACTATACTTGTATGCAGGCAAATGTTTATAAGCCTATCACTCTTATTCTATGTGTCCGCCATCATCATAAATCACAGTTTGCAAGCGAGTTAGTTACAACAAGCTTAAATGCAGCATATAGCATATCCGAATGGATGTAAGATATTCTGCTCGACATTGAAAATGCAACACCAAGAAGGAGTGGTCAGAAATTTATGCAAATTTTAGAGTAGACGCACGTCACTGAGTTATGTGAATGATGCGAAATGTGCAACTCTTCGACACACATGAAGTAAGATATAAGGGAAGGAACATGCGGAATGGGCAATATTTGTGCTGTTATTTCTGCCAGACGAATTATCGATGAAAGTTGGTTTTTGTCCCGGAGGATACGTGTAATAGGAGAGAATGGCAGACTGCCGTCAACGAAGGCACTTCCAGCACCAGCAGATAGACGATTTTAACGAGGGATATGGTGATCGGACTGAGAAGGGCGGGTTGGTCCTTACGTCAAATCGCAGCTGATACCCACATGAATGCGAGCACGGTGCATCTGCTATGGCGAACATGATTGGAACAAGGAAATGTGGGAAGAAGGAGGAGTGCAGGTGCAGCCAGAGTGACGTCAGCACGCATGGATTGACGCATCTGCCAGCATGCTGTTGTGAACCCGCAAGTCATTTGTACCGCAATTCTGCAGCATGTGCAAGATACCCTGGATGTTCCCATGTCGACCAGATCCATTTCCCGTCGATTGGTTGAACGTGGCCTGCACTCATGGCGTCCGTTAAGTGCTAGCATCTGCCAACATGCACAAACAGTGCTCGCATCTGCCAACATGCTCTGCAAGGTATGCAGATGCTTCCCTGACCTGTCACTAATCGAACATGTGTGGGATGTGATTGGACGCCGTTTGCAGATTCTGCCTGCCTCGTTCATAAGACGAACTGTGGCAAATGGTTAAAAGGGATTGGAGAGCAATCCCTAAGCACACCATCCGCACTCTTATTGAATCTATGCCTAGACGTGTTTCTTCGTGAATCGCTGTCCGTGGTGATCCTACATCCCACTGAGCCAACACCATTCTCGCTCTGTATTCTGACTATCATTTTGAAATAAAGATCACTTATTGCTGCCTGCCTGTCTGTCTTTTTTCCAAATTTCATCACTTTCTGACCACTCCTTCTTGGTGTTGCATTTTCAATGTCGAGCAGTGTATTTAGTGACAATTTCCACTAAAGGAGCACTAAAGAAGATGGCTTATTGTGGCACTTTCTGGACTTGGTATAACCCATAAAGCCAAAAATCAAGTGATGTGAAATCTAGTGAGCAAGAGGGCCATTCATTTCTACAGTGACAGCTAATTAATGACCCTTCAGTGAAAGTTCTTCTTAGGAACATCTTCACTTCGGTTGTGATATGAGGAGGTGCACTGTCTTGCCTGAATGTCACTGTGTTAAAAACATTCACCCTTCAGTGAAAGTTCTTCTTAGGAACATTTTCATTTCGGCTGTGATATGAGGAGGTGCACTGTCTTGCCATTAAAAACATTATGTTCGAATAATTGCAATATCAATTTCTCCTGCAGCACTTGCAAGCAGCATTTTCAAGTAACTGAACATGTCTTCCAGCTGGTTTTGCACAGTGTTCTTCAAGGAAAAAAGGGTGCAAAATAATGGCCATAGTGAAGCCACACCAAACAGTTAAACACGGTGAATATAGAGGTTCCTAAGCATTGGCGTGTAGGTTCTCCTCTCCCAGATTCTACAGTTATGGGTGTTATTTATTTTATGCAATGAAAAAATAGCCTCATCTGTCCACAAATACTGAAAAGCCATTGTGAATCATCATTAATTTTTGACAAAACCCAATTTGTGAATTCATATCCCTTAGCTATTTCATTCGATATGAGCTGGACTAATTGTAACTTGTAGGAATACAATTTTAAAACACAGTAAAGGATGCAGAATACCAATGTCTTCAGTATACCAGTGTTCCATAACATTTCTCGTGTGCTACTTGCACTCATTGATTGTTCCCTTAGAGTGTCAATCTGCAAAACCCCATCAGAAGTATGGAAATCTGATAAACATAGTGCATAACTACGAAGGTGATGACACAAACTTCCCATTTCATCGACAAATCGTACCACGGAAGTCAGTCTGGAAAGAGTTATTGGATTTGAACCTTTCTTCCATCCCTTCTATGTCTGAAACCATTGTAAAGCTTCAGTTGGTGGTTCTTAGCAGAAGTAAAACAACTTCACTACTAATACTTTATCCTATAACAACAGCATTACAATTAAAACTTTATGTATGAGCAAATGAGCTGTTAATCATAAAGCCTGCAATTTATAGGATTGTAATTTACATATTTTCTGTGTAACACCTTAATATGTTGAGATAACTTCTAAGTGTGAGCAATTAGTTGCGAATACTTGTTAGTAATTAGTTACGATATCCACAGTCATTACAGATTTGCATAGTCACTATTCATTTTCCCCCCTCCCTAAAATACCTGTCAGAAAACACTATTGAAATCATAATCTAAAAACATTTTACAGTTTGAAATATAGATAATTTAGGCTTCTCATTTATGATATTGATTCTAAAATAATAGTAGGCTAATTAAACATAAAAACCTATAAAAAATGTATGTTTTGCTGCAACAACACACAACAAATATTTCTGCAACTTTTTAATTTGAGACATTTCAAGAAATTTTATTTTTAGATAATTTACATCAATTTTCTTTTCTTTAACATCTTTTCTGTTTTTTAATAAAAACTCTGCTTCATTGCCTAATTGTTTAATGTTTCAAAAATATTTTTTTTGAAGAATAATTTTCTTTTCCTTTACGTAATCCAATTTCTTTTTTAACACGTTTCCCTACGTTTTAGAATTTTAGATTTAATTGAAGATTTCTATTATTGTAAAGAACTGCCATGTATTTAAAATGTATAGAAAATGAATGCTAATTTTACTTCTTTAATAATACGAGTATTGAGAATGAATATGAAAATACAAAGTCAGGGCCAGCACCAAAGGCAGTGGTGGCAGAATTTTTAAAAGTTAGTCAAGCAATAAACTAAAAAAATTAAGGTTAGCAATATTTTTAGAATTTGGAACAGCTACTGGGCAGCAGAATTTGGAAACCACAGGGAGATTATTACAGGGTTCGTACACATTTCTGCACAAGAAAATTAAGTACTTTTAAGGATCATTAATGAAAAAAATTAAGGACCTATGAGCAAATGGGAACAGAATAAATTCAATTAAAAGTATTATCTATGCCCGAATTTCATTTTTGTAATACTATCCTAAACAGAAAATAGATTTGTAAGTAGGATGAATTATTATTAAACGTGAATTAATTAAGAAAATTATTAATATGTTTGAGAATAAAATCAACTTTATAAAATGTGTCAAGTAGCATGAAATATTTTACATTTATAAAAGTTGGACATATTTGAAAGAAGATAAGTGACATTTTATTTATGTTTTGCTACCAGTTAACTTTATTATTATTATTTTTTTTTTGTATGTTTTATTTTTGTCACATACTTGCTCAGTCTGAAAGTTTAGTAAATAGCAAGTAGATTTTATTCCAAGAGGCATAGATTAAAATAGAAGTAAGATCTAATCAGCATGATTTATAAAAAAAAAAAGATCACCCTGTCACCGCTGCTGCTTGCCTAGAAAGAGACCTGCTGATTAGAACAAACCTAAAAGGCCTGATACAGGCACGGTTGGCAAGATTTGAAAGTTAGTTGGGCTCTGTTTGTCGCAGTTTGTGTCGTAGCTTCGTGTAGGTCCAATAAGCCACTAAAGCACCACAGGTATAAGTTGTTTTGTATTGTTTTAAGTCTCATTAGATGCAAAGAATAAGTTTTACATGAATTTTTACATTTTTGTGTTTTATTTTGTGACCACAGTAAAGATTAATGAAAGGCAATAACTCGCTTTAATACGCAGAGCTAATTTTTAAGGGTAAACAATTAGTTATAAATAATTAAATTAGGTAGTTAGATAACCTTAGTCATTATGGATTTACATGGCCAATATATAATTTTATTTATTTTTTAACAATATTTGCTAAAAAAGCCCTATTAAAATCACAATCTAATAAAATTTCACATTTAAAATACATATAATTTATGACATTGATTCTTAAATGATATTAGAATAATTACACATTAAAAGCTACAAAACATTTATGTTTTGTAACAATAAAACTCAACAAAATATTTATGCCTCTTTTTAATTTGAAGCCTTTCTAGACATTTTGGTTAATTTAAATCGATTTCCTTCTCTTTAAGCATCTTTTCTAAGAATCAGAAAATTGTCTCAATACGCAAACCAGTGTTGTCACTAGTTTCTGCGTGCTTTATCTCCTAATTTGTAAACCTCTGTACAATATAGCTATGAGGGTTTACTTGATCTGGTAAAAGTTAAATAGTCCAAAATCTCCTGACAGACGTGAAGCAAATTACCACTATGTCTGAGAGTAACTACAATGTCAGACAAAGGTTTAAATAAGTCTCTTATTTAATATGAACTTAGAACATAAAGTATGTTCTGATGCTAACAAAATCAGTTATAGCTCTTGGTGATGTAATTAAAAAGAACAATCAAATTCAAACTAAAAATGCTGACTAGTAGTTAAAGACTATACGATTTAATTTTAATTTAAGCTGGCTCTCTAACTCTATCATATGAAGAAATAGAAATGGGAAACTATACTAAAGGCTGAAATCATAAACAACTGGATAATTTATATAATAATAATTGAACATATCTTTGAAGAATAGTTTCTTTATGTATTCAGTTTATTTCTTCAACACATTTCCTTTTAATTTTAGAATTTTTGGATTTAATTGAGGATTTCTGTTATTCTAAGAAAACTAAATGAATTTAGAATGTATAGAAAAAGCTGCTGATTTTATTTCTTTAGCAATATCAAAATTCAGAAGAAATATGAAATATATATATAGTAAGGGCTGGTTATAAAGCTGATGTGGCAGAATTTTTAGAATTTTGTGACAAACAGAGCAACAAAATCCAGAAATGTCATAATGTTTAGAATTTAGAGCAAGCACTGGAAGCAGAATTTAGAAAGGCACTAGGCAGCAGAATTTAGTTTAGCAGAGATTGCATCAGGTGGGAGAATGCCTAGTTCCAGTTCTGTATGATGCATTAAGGTATATTATATGACTCTTTTAAATTGACAGTTTTCAATTTCTTTATTAATAAAAAAATGCATTTCTATAACGCCTGTCCATGTGATAAGATTAGAAGCATTTCTGATGTTTTCCATGCTAGTGTCTAGTGAAAAGTAGAGAAAATAAAGGGAAGATTGTTCTTCTAGATATTCTCCAAAAAGTAAGAAATTCACCACAAACTTTCTGTAAAATAATCCATTATGTGTTAATACCATGGAGACATTTTTCATTTTGCTACATATTACTGGAATCTTCTAGAATCGAGGGTCTGTAAATCTTGCCTTCAAATCTTTCTAAACTTTCCAAGCTGCAGTGTCTAAAATCCTAAAGAAAAATTATCCCTACCAATTCTGTAATAGCCAATAGAGAAAACTGATGCAAATGCTGAAAATTCTGAGACAATTACATGGAAAAAATTCTTACTATGAAAAAATTAAAAAGAAGACATTTTTAATTAATTACATAGCTATTTTCGCTTTTAGTAAGAACTGTTTTATAAATTGTGTTTTATAGTATTATAACTTGTTTATTTTTCAGATTCCAAATATTGTATAATAAGTTGTTAAAATGAAACTTTACAACATAACAGCGAAAAATAAAAATATTTTATTTTAATGCTATTTTTTAATTATAATATCAATATATTACCATTATTTTAATGAAATGTATCAATGTTATAATGTATTAAAAAAAATTCCCAGATCTCGAAATTAAAAATTTTCTATAAAAACTTATCTTAAAATCGCCAAAATGTTGATAAGTCGCCAAATTTAGAACCGTTAAATAAAGAAATTCACAGTACCAAAAGTTGTTTAAGAACAAGCAATTCTTCAATAGAAAAAATGAATTTTGAAATGCTTATCTTTCACTTCTTGCTTAGAAACTTGAGTATCCCACTATTTATATTAGAAATAGGAACACATGAATCTATTCACCCATTCAAAAGGTAACCATATATGTCAGTGAATCGCCAAAAATATTCCTCCAAAATGTTAATTCACACTCAAAATGCCAGTCGTAAAAACAGACAGAAATTTCAGATTAGGACCTTATTAGATGAAGGCCTTAGATTAAGGACCTGCCGATTTTGGCCGAAATTAAGGACTTTTAAGGACCAAAAATCAATTCATAAAAACCTAAGGACTTTAAAGCGCTCTTAAGGACCGTACGAACCCTGGCTATAGAAACCCTGCTGGTATGTGAAGAGTCAGTCAGTTAATAGTCGATGAGTGAGAGCCTAGCAAGTTAGTCAGTCAGTGTTTTGCAGTCTATCGAGTTAATCGTCAGTCTAGTGTCAAGTTGGTCATTGAGTGTATCACGAGTTAGTGCATCGTGAGAGTGTCTCGTCAGTATATCATAGTGCAGTGTCGAGTTGTAACATAGAGTCTCAAGAGTACGTTGAGTTCTGAGAACGACTAAACCGAGTTGGGAGCTACACTATAGTGCTTTGCCATGAAGGCAAATTCTGCTTCACGGTTATAGCCTGAAGACTGTGTTGCTGATTGGTTCAGCATGCTTATCGTAGTTTTTCAATGACTGTAAACATGTTTTTGGAGCTGTCCTGAAACATACTGGCTAATAAATTGTGTTTCCATTCTTCATCAAGTTTTGTTGTCGTTAATCACTCCAAATCGCACAACCCTCCATAAGAATGTAACAATATTATGCACTTCCACAATAACTTCAACAGGAACATATGGTCATCTATATCACAATGAGTCAAATGTGTATCTAGTTTCTTATTTTTTTACCAAATCACATACAGTTTTTAAACATACAACTTTTTGTTTTAGCTTATGATTTCACCGATAAACTCACATCGCTTGGATAGCATTTTCTCTGTTCTGATAAAATATCTTTATCAATTCCCCTCATTGTTTCCCTGTAACTGTTAGTCCATTCAAACACCTGACTGAAGAGACAATCTTCCCACACCGCTTATTAAATTTTTTTTACACAAGCGATGTTTTGCATATGTTATTCAGTGACTGGTGCTTCTACTGTCTATCACTGTGATTTATGCAAAGTGCATCAATGCACTTCCTCACTGTGTTGGCATTTATTCTTAGCAATGTTCTTCTTTGCAAATGTTTTACGGCAGAAGTTTTTGTGATACGTCATCGTTCCAACACAATTTATGGTTTTTGAATGCACTGATAAATTTGTGTGCGAAAACATGGGTATTGCCATTCAAAAATTTTGAAACGTTTTCATTGTAACCATAACTGTGAGACCTCTGTTTTAAATCATCATTATTTTCAGTGCATACATTCAAATAACAATATTTAAAACTTCATTTCAATAGGGTGAGCGAATACGATGTTAGTGGTTCAAATTTTGGGGAAGCTTTTTTATTACTCCTCTGTACATAAATTGTTTTTAATATCTATGCATGAAATGTTAAATGAAAATTCCAAAACATGTAAATGTAGTATTACCATTCCAATGCATTTTACATCCTCCAGGATAGTTTCACCCTTTAGATTACTGCTGTCTTTGTGAGAATTTACTTCTCGATTTGTCTTCTCTGTAGTAGAAGATTCATGAGAATTAACTTTAGATTTTGAAAATGATGCACTTGAATAAAAAGCCTTAAATAAAAATAAAAGCAGAAATATAATTACATTGCTATCTGCAAGTTAAATTGTATATTTAAAATGTTAACAATTCATTCAAATTTTGAATTATATACCATTTCCAAAATTAAAAACTAAATCAGGGAAAATCTTATAGTCAGATTAAAGCCCAATTTTTGATAATAGCAATAAATACTGCTAGAGCAACCAAATGAACAGTTTACAATTTCAATAAAAAGATATTACTAAACTTTCTTCTAAGAGTTTTGGTTAATAATACACTACCTATTAACATTCATTAACATATTTCATAAAGCAATTTTTGAACAGTTTTCAGTCGATTTGAATTTATTTAGCTATACAAATACTCATAAAGAAATTGAGTCTCAGTTATATAACCTGTACTGGCTGAGAGTTTTGAAATTCTGACTTCAAGCTTGCTACATCTTCAGGTTCACGCTTGATGACAACCATATTCGATTTCTGTCTGGATTTTGGCACAGATCTCTGAAACTAATTAACATAAAATATATTACTATATTCAAATCATTTAGAAAAATATTAACAATTTTATTAAACACTTTTATCAATAAAACCTAATCAAAAGCATGCAAGTAGCCCCACTTATGTTGCAACTAACATTTAATTTATGATTATATTTCCCATTTGTATTTTGCAACATATGTGGCAACACTTTTTAACTTTCCTCCTCTTGGCAACATTTTTTTCAGTTGTTCTCACTGTCTTGTCTTTACCGTTTTTCATGTAGAATGTGCTGTGCTGATAATGACTAACATGTATTCCAATACATGTTAATCCAGATGAATCTCTGCTTATTTATTTGTCTCCATTCCTAACGTTAGACTTCATCAGGTTATGGGCCCAGGATGCTATAACTGCATGGGAAAACTTATGAACAAAGTGGAGATAAACCTTAGCAGCAGTTTGTAAGCCTAACACGGCAATTCTTAAGGCTTACTTGAGTCGGCAAATTAGTTCACAAAAATGGAAGTTGCAAAGATATCAGTTAAGCTGTTATGCGGAAAAAGTGATTGGCCTATTTGGAAATGTCAAATTAAGTTCGTATTAAATTATCATGAAAATGCTTTAGAAGTCGTGGAAGGAAAATTTAAGAAGCCAGTGGAGCCTGATCATGTGGCCGCCGAAGAGATTCGAAAGAGATTCAGAGATGACATGAAGGTTTATAATAAAGCCAATAATTGCGCTATGATGGTTCTTACGAATTCCATGACTGAAGACACTTTACAAAAGGTAATGAGATTTGAAAGTGCAAGAGACATTTGGCTGGAACTTCACAAAGTATTTGAAGATTCGTCCGATAACCAACTTTATAACATATGTTTACAGTTCTTCAAATTCAGTTGGTCAAGTGATGATATGGCAGCTCATTTATCAAAATTTAAAAATCTATGGAATGAACTAAACAGTGGACTTGAAAATAAGGAAGAAAACAGACTGCCAGAAATGCTGTTGATTTGTAAAATACTGGGTACTCTTCCTCCCAGTTATCGTACTTTCAAATCGAGTTGCTTACTTCTTGTGATGAAAAGAGAACTTTAGATGAATTAACCACACAATTGTGCACCCATGAAACAGAATTTTGGAAAGATCCAATTTTTTTAGAAAGTTTAGATCAGGAAACATTGATAGCAAATTCGGAATTTAAGCGGAAATCATCTATTAACAAGAAAAACAATGGCAAGTGTAATTATTGCCACCAGAGAGGACATTGCGTCAGAACATGAAAGAAATGGATAGCTGATGGGAAACCGTCAAAACTTAGTCCACATACAGGGCCAAACAAGGGAACTAAGAACATTGTTGCTGCAAATATGACACTTCTAGCTGTAGATGAGGCAATATTTTCTGCAGAAACAAATTCTGATGATTAGTTTATTGATAATGGGGCCTCAAAGCATGTTGTTAATTACAGTCACTATTTTATAGACTTTGAAAGATTTAAGCTTCCTCATAGCATCACTGTGGCAAATGGAAAGTCATTACCAGCAATTGGAAAAGTCACTATCAAGATAGTGACCATTGTAAATGGTATGAATCAAATTAAAAATCTTGAAAATGTCTGGTATGTTCCAGAAATAAGTAAAAATCTATTTTCCGTATTAGCATCCCAAGATATAAATCAAAACAGTGTGTTTGAATCAACATTTAAGGATTACTATTTAAAAATAGATGGTGAAATAGTTTTGCATGGAACAAGAAATGCTGGTGGGGGTCTTTTCAAAGCTGTGATGAAGACCTTAGTTCCTGAAACTCACATAAACGTGACTGAGAATAATGAATCAACTCTCCAACTTTATCATAAACGATGGGGTCACCAAGATAAAAGGCATGTAAAGGCCATTGATGAGAAAGAGTTGAATATTAAGTCTGATATGAAATTATGTAAAGCTTGTGTATGCGGAAAATCCCACCGTTTAAAGTTTGGAACCAGGAAAGAGGTCACAAAAGCTGGAGAACTTTCTCAACAGATATTTGCGGACCATTTGATCAATAGTTTCGAAAATACCATTACTTTGCAATCTTCAAAGATGCCTACGCCAAATTTCGATACTGTTTTTTCTTAAAGCACAAATCAGAAGTAAAAGATGTGCTTGAAAATTTCATAGCTGATGCTAAGCACTTTGGGCATAAGGTTAAAGAAATACTCAGTGGCAATGGTGGAGAATTTGACAACGAAGCCATTCGAAAGATCTTGATCAAGCATGGAATCTCCCAAAGGCTCACAACCCCATATACACCAGAACAAAATGGCAGTGCTGAACGAGAGAACAGAACAGTTCTAGAAATGGCTAGAACTCTCAAATACTTGAATGAGGAAGTGGACTTTCCAACTTCCCTACGGGCAGAGTTTGCAGTACTTCAGTTTATATATTGAATAGGACGGGCAAGTCTTCAATTCCTAATTTAAGTCCTTATGAATTATGGGTAGGAAAGAAACCCAGAGTAAAACACATGCGCATCACTGGATTGACTTGCTATGTTCATATCCGAGTTCAGAAGAGGAGAAAGATGGACAAAAAGGCAACTAAAGGCTATCTCCTTGGGTATGATGGAGATGAAAGGTACCACATTTACATCAAAGAAACCAGTACAGTAATCTGTTCCCGAGATGTCATATTTGAAGAGAAACCTTCCATGACTGGAAGCATTATAACATTGCCCCTGCAACAAGTTTCTGAAAGAGACTCATCTCAAGATGATGAAGTTGAAAATAAAGTAATAGACGACGGCTCTCAACAGGAAACGAAGGAAGTGGAGGACATACCAGGAAAGGAGAGTTGACCCAGAAGACAAATTTCAGCACCTAAGTGGACAAAGGATTATATCATGGAAAATTGAGAGATTTATGAAGAAAATCTTCCAGAAATAAATGGAATTCCAAGTGGAATGCAGTGCAGCTGACAATCCAAGAAAAAGAAACATGAAGTCTCAACACACAAGAAAGCTTTCCAGGATGATCCTGAAACTTTAGAAGAGGCATTAACTAGTCCAGATGCAGAAAAATGGAAGTTAGCCATGGAAGAAGAGTTGGAAAATTTAAAACGAAATGAGACTTGAGATATAGTGCCTAGGCCAGAAGAAAGAAAAGTCGTGAAATGCAAGTGGAAAGATATAAAGCTCGTTTAGTTGCTTGTGGCTACACCCAAGTCGAAGGAATTGACTACAAAGAGACATTTTCTCCTGTAATAAAAACAAAATCAATTAGAACTTTATTAGCATTCTCAGTTGAGCAAGACTGGCAGGTTCATCAACTGGATATTACTGCAGCCTATTTAAATGGAAAATTGAGTGAGACAATTGTCATGGAACAGCCACCCGTGAGTCTGCATGAGAAAACACACAGAGAAGTTTGCTTGTTAAAGAGGAGCCTTTATGGACTTCATCAGTCTGGGAGAGAGTGGAATATCTGTCTCAATAAATTTCTGAAATCAGCAAGCCTAACAAGATCCAGAGCAGATCCTTGCGTTTACTTTAATAAAGAAAAGGAGTTAATCATAGGTGTGTATGCGGATGATCTTCTTGTAATGTCCAGCAAAGTTTTCATCATTCAGGAATTTAAGGATAATATTGCAGCCACATTTAAACTCAAGGACTTGGGAGAAATACACCACCTTCTTTCAATTAGGATAAGCAGAAAGGAAGATAGCTGTGTGACTGACTCTTGATCAAAGTGTCTATGTTAGTGAGCTCTTGGAAACAACTAATATGCAAGATGCTAAAGGAGCATCAACACCATTAAATCCAGGTATGAAATATGCAACAGCCACTAAGGATAACATGTTGAATGCTGAAAGAGTATTAAAATATAGGCAGGCTGTTGGAGGGCTCTTGTACCTAGCAGGAGGAACAAGGCCAGATTTAGCTTTTGCTACGACTTACATGAGCCAATTCAATAATTGTCCAAGCAAGGAACATTGGGCAGGCATACAACATATCCTTCGTTACCTAAAACAAACCAAGGAATTAAAGCTGTCTTTCGAAAAGACTGGAAAAGATTTGGAAGTGTTCTGCGATTCTGATTGGGCTGGTGATAAGATTGATAAACAATCATTTAGTGGCTATGTGGTACTACTAGCAGGTGGAGCTGTCTCATGGAGCAGTAAGAAACAACAGACGACTGCATTGTCATCAGTTGAAGCTGAGTACCTCTCAATGTGCCATGCAGCCAAGGAAGTACTGTGGTTCCAAAATTTTTTAAAGGAAATTGTGGGAGATTATTTTTTAAACTTTCCACAAAGCTTATTTGTTGATAATCAGGGGGCCATTTCTTTAGCCAAAAACCATCTCACTTCAGAGCGTAACAAACACATTGATCTCAGGCATTTTTTCTTGAGAGAGAAGGTTGAAAAGAAATTGTTGAATTTTACCTATGTGTCGTCCAGTTCAAACGCAGCAAACATGTTGACAAAGAGTGTGCAAAAGAAAGTCTTGCTCAATCAAAGGTTCCGTGTAGGACTGAGGGAAATTTAATCCAGGGGAAGTGTTGCAAATAACATTTAATTTATGATTATATTTCCCATTTGTATTTCGCAACCTGTTTATCTATTTGTTTCCATTCCTAACGTTAGACTTCATCAACTTAAAGTGTCTTAAAAGAGAATTTTCCAAAACATATGATAAAATGCTTTACTTTTCCTTAAATTTTCGAAAATTATAAGCAAGAATTCTAAATTTTTTATGCACCTTTTTGGCATATTTATTGTAATTACTTTGATACAAACCTTCGAATCGATAAAGTAAGTCATGAATGACTTTGTACATGTTATTCAATTTTATTTGTGACATTTAAAAATACAATTTGGATCATGCTAAATTAAATTCATATTATGCTAAGTATAAACCTGTTACAACTGATGAACAATGCTAACCTAAAAATGTGCCGATTGGTAATGTAATAATACACTACTCTTTAACATTCATTAACACATTTCAAAATTAGAATTCAATTTCAAAGTAAATTTTGTACATTTTTCAATCAATCTGAATTTATTAGCTATAGCAAGTACTCATAAAAAAAATTATGTATCTATGTAACCTGTGCTGGCTGAGACTTCTGATATTCCGTCTGTAGATTTGCTACATTTTCAGGTTGACGCTTGATGACAACCACATTTGAATTCTGTCTGGGATTTGGCACAGAACTCTGAAACTAATTAACATAAAATATATTGCATTAAAATAATTTATAAAAAAATCAATTATTTTATCAGACATCTCTATCAATTAAAAATAATCAAAAGCATGCAAGTAGCCCCATTTAAAGTGTATTAAAAGAGAATTTTCAAAAATATGTGGTTAAAATGCTTTTCCATAAATTTTTTAAGATTATAATCAAGAATTCTACGGCCTTTTAGGCACCTTTTTGCCATATTTATTATAATTATTTTAATACAAACCATGTTATTCAATTATATTTGTAAATCAATAATAAATAATGAATAAATACAAATAATTTACTTTAAGAATACAATTTGCATCACACTACTTTAAAATTCAATCGTACTAATTAAAAATATGTTCCAATTGATACCCAATGCTAATCCAAAAATGTACTAATCGAAATCAGTGACCTTGCAGCTGCTGTTCAACTGTCTTAATTACGTTTAAAAGTTCTATCTGGACCATGATTATTTAAATTAATTTCATGCTAAGTAAAACAAGTAATCAGCTGCAATTCATGAATTACACAAATCTAAAAAATGTGCTAATGAAATCATTAAGTGAAGGTTTCTTGTACCAAATTTATAACTTTATAGTCACTGAATTAAGGAGTTGTAAGCATACATGAATGGTTTATAAAGGTTTATTTGTACATTTAGATAAATAAAAACTTCCAGTTTCTATGTACAGTTTTATGAAACATGAACCTCATCTTAGCTTATGATTTTGCCAATAAATTCACATTGCTTCAGCAACATTTTCCCCATTCAGATAAAGCAGCTTTATCATTCCGCAGTGTTTTTCCTTGTAAGAGTTATCTTGCTAGCGTGTTTGTGCACCTGACTGAAGGAACAATCTTCTCACACTGCTGATTAAAGATTTTTCCACAAGTAATGTTTGAATATGGTCTTCTGTAACTGGAATCGCTGCTTCTACTTTCTGTCACTACAAATTATGCAAATTACATCAAAGCCCTCTTCTCTGGGTTGTCATTTGTCTTTTACAATGCAGTTCTTTAGTAAATATTTTATGCCAGCTATTTTCGTCATATGTCATTATTCCAACACCCTTTACGGTTTTTGAATGGGCACATCAATTTGCATAGGAAAAACGTGGGTATTGCCATTCGAAAACTTTGAGATGTTTGCACTGTAACTGTAACCTTGAAAGCACTATTGTTTTAAATCATCGTAATCTTGAGCGCATACCTTCAAATAACAATATTTAAAATTTCATTTCGATTATCTGAGCGGAGAGGCCGTTAGTAGTTCAAATATACCCCACAGCACACTTAGTTGCTGTGACATTACAGTGACATCCCAATGTTATGTTTTTGTCATATTATATTTGTGACCATGGTATAATGTCATAGAAATGTTACATTGTGATGTAGTTGTGAATGTCGCATGGATGTCACATACATGTAACAGCAAACATTTAATGTGGCCGCAAGAAATTGCTCTGTCTTCCCCATCCTGACCTTTTTTGACCTTGCTCATGTAATTCTTTAATATGAGGTATTCCTGCACACTGATCTTACCCCGTCAAATTCATTGCTAAATGTTTCAATAAAACTTTCAAAATAAATTATTTTTTATGCTAATAACTCGTAATTTTAGTTATTTCTTTTTAATTAAAAATACTGATAATTCATAGCATGTTTTTACTTGTGTCATACTAAGAAATCGTTTAAATATATTTTGTGATGAATGCATACACATTCTACTGCATTTAGCATTATCAAGAGATGCTGACCAAAGAGTTAGTATTGCATTTTTTTTTTCTCTCAAGAATTTTTGTGACCATTTTCTTAGTTCTGTTCCTTTTGTTAGCCGAACATATTATCACTGCTAAATTTTCAGGTAAGCAGTGTTTATGGTATATTGATGTGAATGATGCTAGTAATAAATAATGTGTAGTAATAAAAGTGTAATTTAAATGGTAGGGACAAAAAGAAATAATCAGTTGACAATCGATAACTTTTACTTTTATTACAAAGAGTGCGGAAGCAAGGACATCATGAAAAATTTACTCTCACTTTTGTCTCACTGCTTAGAAATTTTAATTTAGAAAGCCAGTTTTATTTGGTAGACATAAAAGACCTTTTTTTATTTTTAATATTAAAAGATAATGTGAAAAAGGAATTTATTTTATGCATTTTATTGCAGTACTTTCATCATGCTCTGCTATTTTTCAAAATTAATTTCACAAAATAACTACTTACTTCCATGCATGGTACTTAGTGTCATAATACAATTGATACCATACTTCCATAACCAAGTTCTAGTTATGAATAATACATTTTTTAATTATTATAATTTTATAAGTGGCATATTACCTTACAGTGCTGAACTTTTCTACATTTTTCTTTTATGTAAATTTCTGAGAATATTTAAAAATTTTATTACATTAGCTCTTCTCCTCCCATAAATTATGTCACGCTTTGACATATAATATATTTAAATTCTGTTGTTAAAGTAACACAAATTCCGTATTAAAGAGATTTGCCAGAGAGAAATATTTCTTGAGTTATTTCTGAAGTTATTTGAATATGGCAAAATACACGAGGGCTCCCTAACTAAAAGGAGGGTTGCCTTTGTGGAGGACTTTCTAAGAGAAACTAGCTCATTTTCACTTTGCATATTAAGAAAAACATGAAAATCAACTATGCAAAAGTAGTTCTTACTTAAGAGAATATAATTATGATATTAATTTTTGTAAATATATACATAAATTATTTAAATAACAATATAAAAATAAGACTATTACATTGCATCGTCGGTACTTACATATGAAAGAAGTTAAATTCTCTCTTGTGACAGAACAGTGTAAATTAATAATAATTTGTGTCCAAAAGTACAAGTTACTTTAGTTTATAAAGAAACTGAATTTTAAAGTATTTACAGAGAAAATTTTATAAATGTAATGAAAATTACTATAAATCAAAATGTATATTTAAGCCATATTGATAAACTTTATTCGAAATAATAATTTTATTTTAAAATAATGTATATCACTTCTCCGAACAAGATACTTTATTTTGTCTAAAAATTAAAAAATTTTATACCCTCTAATTGCATCTAGTTTAATTATCTGACCTAATCACATCTAATTTTGATTTAATGTATCACTTGCAGAAATAGACAATGAAAAGATATTAATTTCTACAATCATCTTTAAAGAGCTTAAAAATATTATTTCACTTAGATAACTCCGAAATTTCCAGAAAGAAAAACTGATTTCAAAAGAAAATATAACTTTGCCAATTTCTGGAGAGTCAATCAAAGGATCTGAAAACTCTGGGTAATTGAGCTGCCTTTTACTGTAGGACAAACAAATATTTCTTTTAATGTAATAGAAGGAGTTTTCCGATTTCATTATTTTTTAAAATTTTAACAAAAGTTGGTAAATTTATGTAGTTAAAAAATAAAATAATTTTTCGCCTGTAACACAATATATAATGCGCCTTTTTAATCCGACAAAATTAAGGGGTGGAATCACTTTTGTTTCCATAAATATAGCCAATTTATATCTGAACTTTGAAATAAATTAATTTAAATTTTAATTGCATAGATTCTAAAATGAAAGGCATAAAAATGTTTTTACATTTGCTGTGCTAAAAGTAAATAAAAAGAACTATTTTTTATATTAAAGAAATCATATAATCTAGTTGTTTTCAATTAAACGTATGCTAAGGAAATACTGCTTTATTTCCCACCTAGTAATAAAACAATAAACTATGTATTGATGCCTTTTTAGACTTTACAGTTGAAATCACTTCTGATTATAAAAAAGAAAAACGCAGAGCCTTGTCATCAGATTTTAAGACTTGAAATTGATCTCATAACTGCTTCTCTTAAATATTTTTATTACTTTCCCAAATCCTACTGGCAAGTGGTACAAAAGCGGTACGGATCTGTGTTATAGATTCATTTAAATTAAATTAACAACTTTTTAAAAGTATGTATTGTAAAATATGATGTCTTCATATTATTTAAGTCAAATTAAGAAAACTGAAATCATGTAAAAAACAAAATTTGGGATAGCATAGAATTAGTAATTAATCCAAGTAACTAGAATTTTGAATATCTTATTTTGGGCAACTAGAACACCTTTCTGTTTTCATATTTATGTTAGGCGAGAAGAATAGCAAAAATGCGTTATCTCATGTTACCTCATCTTTAAATCAAATCATAATGTTCTAATCCTCATCTTTGCTCTCTAAAATACATTAAAACAATTCCAAATGCCCAAGTTAAAACAAGGTTTTAATTTCATTAATCAATCAAGGTTTTAATTTAATTTAATAATGTTTGCCGAAATTTGAGGATTGTAAGGAAACTGATCTGATTTTTC
>KK118042.1:7130-18540 GCA_000611955.2 Stegodyphus mimosarum | reverse complement strand
AGTATATGTTACGATGTTTAGAATGAAATGTTTTCTATTCTTGGCACACAGAAAGGATCGCAATATCTTCAGTTGTCCCTGGGCGCTGAAAACCTCTAGCGTCCCTAGCTACACCTCTGCTCATACTTCTACAAAGTTCATGCATTTCTGGTATTTTTCTTGATGCTAATCGCTTCATTCTTAATAATAATTTTTTAAATTTCGCTTCAGTTGTTATATTTTAATTATTACTGCAATCATTCACGTCAGTATACAATTAGTGTTTACTCCCTGTATTAACTAAAGAAAACTAAGAGAGCCAAGGCCGGCAGTGCCCTAAAATCTGCTTTCTAGACCGTAGGCTCCAAGGTGCATCAGCATATGCCCCGGACAAGTGGTCAGCTTGTTGCAAGATCTCCAGTGTTTAGTCCCCAAACGAAGTTGGTACTCATTTTTGTCAACCCACTAAAGGATGAAAGGTCAAGTCAACCTTGCCCTGGCCGGGGATCAAACCCCAGGCCTGTGGGGCTGCTGCGCAACACACTAGCCACTGCGCCACCAGGCCCTTCTCCCTGTACGTCTTAATTAAATAAAGGAACTTATGAAGTTTACCACATAAAAAACTGACTTGATTCAGTTTACCTTATGAGCTCCTAACATTATTTAAGCATTGCTATGAAGGTTATAATACAGTGTATATTCTCAAAAACGAGTAATACAGATTTTCTTTAATACAGCTTTGGTAACAAAAACGCTTTTAAGCTCTGGATTTATTGATTCACGCAAATTTACTATGCTTTTGCATAATAAATTGTGTAAAACTGTATTAAATTTAAACTAAGAGAATAGAAAAATGCATTTAGGTAACGCAGAAATATTTAAAATAAGTGATTTATATTAATCAGCTAATGAAACAAATTCTGCGTTATTTTTATACTTAACACAATTATTTTAATACATTGAAGCTCTGTAGTGTAAGAAAATTATTCTAATTTATAGCTAAAAAATCTCATAAAATTTTAATTTGTCAATATAGAAATAATTGCAAAAGAGAACGCATGTTTTGTATAACTAATAAAACTAAATATAAATATGTGTTATCCGTAATTTAGTTTCCAGAACGACGTTTTCGATTCACTGATGTGTGTTACCCATAACTATTAGTTCTGTAGTACAGATTAAATAACAAATCACTAATTTGAAAACTATGATTGTAGTGAACTAATTTGGACACTATGATTGTGTTGATTTACAAAAGTTTTTAATTCAAAATGAAATATTTTGTTATACAAAGAAATATTCAAATAGGTAAATGTCCTATAAATATAGTACTAAAAAAAGAAGGGAAAAAAATTCCCCCCCCCCATCCAATAATCAAATCTAGTAATTTAGTTCTTAATAGAGAAGAGAAAACAGTACTAAAAGCTAAGCAATTAAAAAAAACACCCTGCAAGCTTTCTCCCCCCCAAGATGGGTGAAAAAAGGGGTTAAATTAAGAAATGTAATTAAATTTTTAATAAGCTATAATAAGAACTCAGATTTTTAATACAATTTAGAAATTTTGGAAAAATTAAGTGTCTACATATTAAATACTAAAGAATGAAAGCAAAATTATGTAACTTCCGGACATGTAACACTCAGAAGTATTTGCAATGTAATACACTTTGAAAATGACCATATCATCACTTTTGCATCATATATAATGCATTTTGCATTCTCAGGTTACATTATGGTTCATACATGTATGTAAAAACTATGAATGGATTGCAGTTATATAACCGTAATAGGATAAGATACAACCTTAGTATGATGAGAAAATTACAAACAATTACTTTGAATATTTTCAACAATTTAAAAATTCCGAATATTATGGAAATATTTTAATACCTTGAGTATAATTTCTTATTGGATTATTAAACATTGTTGAAGTTATCTGTTCTATAAAACAGGAGCGCTGAGACATCACGCTAATCATTTAGAAAGTAATTCTGTGTTGTCTGATATGCATTTGCATCTTTAGTAACATTACATTCATGGCACTATATGGAGTTATATCAAAATCGCAATCTGGCGTTACATGAATGTTGCACAGTGACATCACAGTAACGCACAGTGTAACTCCACAACAACATCGTGGCGTGACTATGCATCAACGTTACAGTGTGATTTCACAACAATGTCACACTGTGATTTGACATCAATGTCCGACTGTCAAATCACATAAACGTCACAATATGACGTCGCCAAAAGTGGATATTAAGCCATACCTGCAACCTCACTGGGCATTGAGATTCTCATACTGTGACATGTTTGCAATATCGCCATGCTGTTGGGGTCGGGGAAGATTTTTTTATCACCCTGTACACATATTGTTTCTAGTAGTTACGCATGAGATGTTAAATGAAAATTCTAAAACGTGCAAATGTAATATTACCATTTCGATGTATTTTACATCTTTAAGGATAGCTTTGCCCTTTAAATTACTGCTACAGTTGTAAGAATTTTTTCGGTTAGTCATCTGTGTAGTACACGAGTCATGAGAATTAACTTCTGATTTTGAAAGTGATGTTCTTGGAGCATTCAAAGTCTTAAATAAATTGAAAACAGAAATAAAATTACACTCCACTCTGAAGCTAAACTGTATATCAAATATGTTAACAGTACATTCAAATTTCAAATTATATAACCGTTTCAATAATTAGAAACTAAAGAGGGGAAAATCTTAGATTACAGTGTAATATTTGATAATAGCAGTAACTAGTGATTAGGGCAATGAAATGAACAGTTTACAATTTCAATAAAAAGATATTAGTAAACTTTCTTGTAAGAGTTTTGGTTAATAATAAATACACTACCAATTAACATTCATTAACATATTTCATACAGTAAATTTTGAACAGTTTGCAATCGATCTGAATTTATTTAGCTATGCAAATAAAGAAATTGTGTCTCAGTTATATAACCTGTACCACCTGAGAGTTCTGAAATTCCCACTGTAGGCTTGCTCCATCTTCAGGTTTATGCTTGATGACAACCATATTCGAATTCTGTTTGGATTTTGGCACAGAACGCTGAAACTAATTAATAAAATATATTACGATATCAAAACAATTTATAAAAATATCAATAATTTTATTAGATACTTTCATAAAGAAAAAATAATTAAAAGCATGCAAGTAGCCCTATTTAAGTATATTAAAAGAGAAATTTTAAAAATATATAGTTTAAATGCTGTTCTTTTTCCACAAAGTTTCGCAATGTTATAATAAAAAATTCTAAAGTTTTTATGCAGTTTAGTTATGCAGTATTTTGCCATATTTATTGCAATTATTTAACACAAACCTTCAGATCTACAAAGGGAGTCATGACTGATTTTGTACATGTTACTCAATTGTATTAGTGACCTTTAAAATTCCATTTTGTATCATGCTAACTTAAATTCACTTCCTGCTAAGTAAAAACATGTTCCAACTGATGAACAATGCTAATGTAAAAATGTGTCATTCGAAATCAGTGATACTGTACATGTTGCTCAACTCTATTTGGGATCTAAAAAATACTATCTGGGCCATGATAATTTAAATTCATTTCGTACTAAGCAAAAGTAAGTTCTAATTAATAAATTATGCTACCGTTTTATATATTTATCTAATCAGGTATTCAATCCACGACTGAAATAAGAAAAAGTATTAACAATTAAAAATACAAATATTGCTTAAGTATGATGTTTGGATTAATAAAATCCATCAGAAATTCATATAAATACAATAAAATTTGAGTTCAAAACTTAGTTCAGTTAGAACAAAATGTTGTATGCAATCAATTTTATAAAAGTAACCTCTACATATTTTTGTTTGGGGAAAATATTAAATTTCTTTTGAGGAAAAATAAAATCATGCATTTGGCAAAAAAAGCTTTTAAATATGCATGGCAGCTTAGCATTTCTTCTGCAAGAAAAATAAAATATATTCGTTTGTAGGAAACTTTGAATGTGTCATCAGAGCTTAAGAACCCTTCTCATTCTTGGATTCTTGAAACAAAAAATATAAAACTCATTCTAGAGAAAAGTCAGTATTATAGTTATTTACACTGATGTCTAATATTAAAGTTACAAACATATTTTTTTTCAATAATTTAAAATAGATTTTCCTAACATTTTAAAATTTAATATCATATGTAATCTGGGGAATGCTATACAATATGTAGTGGTTATTAAAAGGATACGCTTTTTAAGAAAATGCAAAAAGACCAATTCTGAATGTGTGAAATTCATCTGTAGAATTATGTTTTCTACAAGAAAAATCAGAAGATGCTGATTTCAGTTAAAATGAATTTGCTCACATATTTAGATCATGAATTAAGATAGACAACCGACAGAAATTTCACCACTCGCAGGTAGAAGATCGCTTGACGGTTATGAATATCTGGAGTGGTTGTGTATGCATCCACATTGCAAGCACTGTGACCAGAAAACCTAGCTAACAACTACCTAAGAGCTACAATAACTTCCAGGAATCGTTGGTTTATTTGGATTACAACAAAGCACAGGAGGACTGTCTGCCTATGCGGAGGAACGTCGTCGTGACTCGCATTCATGTGACACTTGGGTAAAAACACGGTAAATGGCCGTACAGTCAGGCGGTTTGCCCCAAACTCAACCCAGGTCGAACTACCCGTCTTCAGCGATATTACCTGCTCGGCAGCTGCCTTCGGAGGATCGATGACGCGGATGACAGAAACGCTGACTTGAAGCCGCGTCTCAGGTGTTCCTAAAATATACATACCTATCCGGGTATTCAATCTAATAAACTCACTTTTCATCATCATCTTCAGAACTGGCAAGAAAGATAGAACATAGATTGTCAGCACCATTTTACTGAGCACAAACTCAGCTCTCACAGAGTATTTTAATTGCCACGGCACATATGGCACTTTTTGCCACATAGATACTTACCAGTTGTGGAGATACCATAGGTCCTTATCACTCATCTTTGTTTTCACTTTATTGAAGGCTTACTGGCACTTATCTCCAACTGCTGGAAAATGTAGGATCGCCTCGGTAATCAAAGTTTTAAGCACTTGTCAGTGAATCATTCTCTCACATATAAAGAGCCCGAAACTGACTCTCATAATAACAGTATTGAGGGCATGTAGAGCCAGACTGAGCGGAGATGAAATTTCGGATTCCTACTAGGCGATGTTTCTAAAGCATCGCGCGTACCTAGATCAGGAGAAGGAGGAGGTTCCGTCCAGAGTCTATATAAATTTATTAAATAATCTATATACTGCAGTCATCCGATGCTAATGCAAGGCATAGCCAAGGACACAAAAGGCGAGATTACTTGTTGCTTTCGCAACATGCGTTTTCGGCGGGGTTTGGATGACAGCCATCTTGCAATCAATGCCACTTGTCGCCCTTCTTGGCATAAAAAAATCGCCAATCACATGATCCAAGTAGATTAAATTTAAGAAATACACTACATATAGTAATTTTTTTTATCATCTATGCTAAATCCGTTTCTTAAAAGAATTCTGAGTGATTAAGAGGCATAAGAATTGAAAACAGATTCCAAGTAATTAAAAAGTTACATTACTGCAAAAATTTATTCAATTCAGGTTTGGGATTTCTATTTGTTTTCAAACTGGTCGTTCAATTACCAAATAATTATCTGTTTTGTTCACCGACTATATCTAATTAACATTTTGGCATGATATAAAATTTATTTTTCATCAGATTTTTTAGAAGACTCAGAAAAATGAGAATACGCGATACATTTAGATTACTTAAAAGATATAAAACTTATCTATCAAATACAAAACTTTGGCCTTCTTTCACATTAGCTTTAAGTACAATTCTTGGAAATTGAATAAAAAATTGCTGTATTTGTGTTTAGCCTTATGTTGAGAAATGTTTTCTCCTACCATTATTCTGTTATTTAGTGTTATCTATGTCATCAAACAAGTACGTCAAAATAATCTAGAAACAAGAAAATAGAGTATGCCATCTTAAAAATAATAATAAAACAAGCAATTGAAATCTTACTTCTCCAATATATATCACATCATGTATGTTTTCGTTATTTGGATAAATACTTGTCTTATACCGCATACAAGGATTTTCTGTAGTCATTGGGACACTGTATCCATTTAAGACGTGATACTTCTGTTTCTTATCAGCGGCAGGTTGCCTTGAAATCGTGAAATTGTTTCCAGTCTGGTTAGGAGATTTAAGATCAATAACAGAGTCTTCAGTAACCTTTGGTGCTCCATTTCCTTTCAGAAGAAAAGGTTTATGCTGCACGAGAAAACCTGCTTTTGCAGACACAGTGGTTTCACTTAAGACAGGAAGTTTATATCGCAAGTCCAAAGCTGTTTGTTGTGCTTTCTTCGGGAAACTATCTCCATTCTTTAAGGTTATTGGTTTCTGCTGCATATTAAAAGCTGATTTCACTGTGGTAGGTTTAGTAACTCTTTTCTTTGCAACTTCGTCTCTGTCATGTAATTGCTCTTCTCTTTGAAACTCGGTGGCACTTTTCTTTAAAAAAAATATTTAATTATTGTGCAGCTTAAATAATTGCAACAGTTAAGTTAGAAAAAAATTCGATTCTAATTTATCCTAACTGCATTCCATTGCTTTATATATAAAATAATAAAATACATAAAATAATACATAAAAACTAAGAAAACATTATGATAGATATAAAATTAAGTTAAATTAATTAATATTTTAATAATTAGCTCATAAAAGGCTGTAAAATTTGATTAAATATCATTATAAAGCTGAAATGTTAAAGATTATTTGATAAAATAAATAGAATTTCGAACCTTTAGATATGATTATGGTCTAGCATTTATGATACAATGTGTTATCTCTAAGCGTGCAAGCTGTAAGAATACATGCGCAGAAAAAACATAGATAAAAAATTTTGTCTTTTGATATCCATTCGATCACCATACTGAATATCAAGACCATATATGGTGTAACTTGGCAGTATCATTCGTGAGATTCAATACAACATTTCGGAATCATATACTTACTTTATTAAAGGGAGAACAACTTTATTAAAATATCACGATTTCAGTTATAAGAGTAGCTCATGAATATAATATTTAATATGTTACAAAATTTTGTGCAGGCAAAATTCTCAACTGGCTTACAGTCTTCAGTAAATCCGTGTTAATGTCTTAATGTTTTGTATTATTGAGAGTAAGCATATCTTTATCTCAGAATAGATAAGCTTGAAAGCTTTAAATTAGTGGAATCCAATTGATAAGAGACATTAAATGATGAAATGATTGAATTCTACAAATCTAAAGTTTCATGAGGCATTCACTGAAATTACAAACCATTGGGAATGCACTACACAAGAATATATTTCAGATTCAAAGATACTCTACAGGCAAAATTCTCAAAGACATACACACTGCTCAAGAAAATTAGGGAATATTATAAGATCAGTAAGAAATAATCATACAATCGACAGCTTTTTTAACAAAAATGAAATAGAAGAGGTTAAAAAGGAAGTTATAAGTTTTACAAAGTTGGGAATATGCAAATTTTGCCTGTAACGTCGAAAACTACGCGTTTTAGATAAGGTGCGAAAATCAGTCCTTCTGTAGGAGGAGATTAAAACAATTGGCACACGTTGGATGTTTTCTAGAGAATATGATATCTCAGCAAGACTAAGCTGAATCTGTAGCCTGGAGGCCATCAGTCATTTAGACGTGGGTCGAACGTAATCCGTTGTAGCGGAAGCATTGGGAGTTTCTCAGAATGTCATTTACTACGAAATCGCTTTTTGGAAACTGGAAATGTTCGCCGAAGATCGAAAAGGTCGTACTCCTGAAACAGCACAAAATGAAGATCAGTATTTAACACTAACGGCCAGAAGAAATCTCACCATGAAAGCCACTTTCTTGCAGCAACTCCTTCAGAGGGCTACTGGTACCAGAATTTCGACTGAAACTGTTCGAAACCGACTGAACCATGTACATTAGTATATTTGCAGACCTATGGTTTGTGTTTAATTGTCACAGGATCACCGTGCTGCCGGCAGAAAGTGGGAACACGGGCGAGATGAGTGGAGCAATTTGCTCTTCACGGATGAGTCCTGCTTTAGCGTACAACCTGACAACAAGCGGATTCTCATCCGAAGAGAACTTGGTACATGGAATACTCCTGGATTTGTGCATGAAAGTGTTCGATTTGGCGCAGGCGAAGCGACGGCCTGGGTCGGATTTTCTGTCAATGGCCGCACCGACTTACACATTATCAGGAATGGAGTATTAACGGCTCAGCGATATAGGACTGATATACTCAGACCTATTGTAGTCCTTTACACTGCAATAATTGGAGATGAATTCATTCTCATGGATGATAACGCCATGCCACATTGTGCTCGGCTAGTGGACAATTTCCCTTTCGATGAAGGAATTCTTCCAATGGATTGACCAGCACGTTCCCCAGATATGAAACCAGCAGAACATGTTTGGGACATGCTAGGGAGAAGGTTGCTAGTCGCTTATAACTTCCAGAAGCAATTCGAAAGTTGAGAAGCTTTCTTCTTCAGGCGTAGGAGATAATACCCCAGTACTTTATTGAAAACCTCACTGATTCCGTGAGTCGTAGGATTACTTTACGTCAGGAGAAACCGTACTCCTTATTGAAAGGCATTTGTATTCGAGAAATCACATTTTTCGTACATTTTTGTTTACTAACAAATATCGTCGAAAATATTTAATTATTCCTTGTTCGTTGCTTCTTTTAATTTTTTCAAATCTTAAAATATCTACACATCATATATCAGTCACAAAAACATTTCCTCATTTGCAGTTTATATTCAAAAATCATAATATCCCCTATTTCTTTTGAGCAGTATATATCTGATAACAGATAAGAGTATAAAGCCAAAAGAAAAATTTCGATTGATGCAGCCATATTCATAAGAAACACGATATAATGAGATTATTTAAGCTTCTAAATAAAAAAAATTTATGAGGCATCCATTAAAATCATAAGATTATTGAGAATGATATGTATAGTTAGGGATGGCGAGTATGTATAGTTAGGGATGGCCCAAACGGCTAAAATCACTACATTTAATCAATTAAAATATGCACAACAGAAAATAATTTCTCCTATAAAAGTACCAATAATTGACAAAAACTCATAATTAAAAGGAGATACTAGTACAATACAAGCAAAATGGATTTTAAAATTTTAAATTATAGAAGAAAGTAACCTTAATTTGGCATCAATTTAAAATCCCCGATCTCCAGTTTTAAGTTTTATTCTGGCGCGTTTCTTTTCAAGTTTATACTTTAAGAATGTTATTTAAAGAATAATAATTAAATTTGAAAGAAACGTTTGTTTATATCCAATAATTTATTGTCTCCATCTTAACTTCAGCCGGATTAAAATATTCCCTATTTAAAATGAGCAAGTCATCGCTTTTTTACGTAAATGAATTTTAATTTTATACAACTAAGAATTATGTCGGAAACGCTAAATTTAATAGAAAGGTAGGTAGATTTTCAATTTGCGCATAACTCATAACGATTTGTGGCAGGAAAGACAATGCTTTTTAGAAGGTTTCAGTAATTGCAGCTTCCTCAGTTTCTAAACTTTAATGATATACTTTATTTACCGTACACCAGGTTTGCCAAATTTTTATTTCATTTGGCAATTTTCCAATGTCAAAGGAAAATTGTTTTTAAGTTTCGTTTAATACTTTCCCTTATACTGCCACAGTGAATATTTTTGCTGCCCTGATATTATTAGATACTATGGATTTATAACATAAATAAAATTAATGCCTACTGCGAAGTATTTAGTTGATAATCATAAAGTATTCGGCAGCTCTCAGCAGAAGGACAGAAATACCTTCGGAGGACTTTCTAAGGAAAACTTAACATATGCACGTTACAAACAAGGAAGACCATAAAAAACAAGCCAGCATTTGAGCAGAACTCGAACTATCAGTGTGCAGCTAACTTATCCACTTAAGTCGCTACTGGACGTAATTTTTGCAAAGAGTTTTCGAATATGCAATTATTTATTTCACAAGTATAGGCAGAACTAACTGGGCGAAGTTTAGAAATTCACCGTTGGTCGTACATGTGTAGTACTACACCCTAACCGTGCAGATCTGCCCCCAATTTTGATGGACACCACCTCGGGAATGGATTCGAGAAGTATCCCTGTCTTTTTCTTCTATCACCAAACCATTCGATAGGTATTTCAGCTTGCCAATATTTTATGTCCCCCCCACACCACTGAGACACATACTCTTCCAAACATATATGCATTCCTCAAGCTTCGAAGCCGGGGCCAACTGTGAGTTATTTATTCAGAGGAATTTTTAGTAATTTTTATTTTAAAAGGTTAGCAATTTCCTTAAAGAACTGAATAAACAAGCTGCGTATGATAGATTCCAAGACCCATGCATCAGTAACAGGTAATATACTCACTTTTTGTTTGGTCTTAAACTACTAAAACTTTCATAACAACTTGGAAGAATTAGGATAATTAATCTTTTAATTCTTAATTAATTAATCTTCTTATTAATATGCAGAGTCACCTTCCCAAGACAATCGTGTTTGTTCCCAGAACACTTAGATTTTTTACAAATGTTGAATGAGAGCACCTAATTATCAGTGGCATTCAGTCCACGTTTCAGGTCAAATGAACGTGTCATCGCGAACACCAGCAGAAAAGGCTTGAAAGGGCAAGATTTTGTTTTCGCCATTTTCAGAAAGCCTGAAGTGAGAAGCGATGGGGGAGGGAGGGGAAACATGTGTTTTTCACAATGCGAGGATGCACACATACAGTTTCTTCATTATTTAATAATAGAGATTATTCTCAAATAAATGGTACTGTAAAGGAAAATCTTTCTAAAATTAATCTCCATTTATAACATATTTAATAGTTTTGCAAAATACACAGATTAAACTAATTTAGCATTTTAAAAAATGACCAAAATAGTGTGATTAAAACGTAGACAAAAACAAAAGGAGCGGTGGATTTCTTACAAATGAGCCTTGTAATCATTCATTAAAAAATTCTTGGCATGGCTGGGCAAGATTAATATACACTAACGAAAAAAAAAAAAAAAACCTCCCGTTCTACCGGGTCGATTGACGAAATTCAACTTGCGTTTTTTATGTCTCGAAAGCGCGACTTAGGATATGTATTACATTTATATATAGCAGTGTTATCATATAGGTATTTTGACACAAAATCGGACTTTTTCTGAACTGACATGTCAAGTTTTTTCCATATTTCGATCCTACGACTCAAATTATGCCAAACTACCAAATTTTATAAAAATTGCACTAGTAGTTTTTAAAAAATTAGCTCTCAAAATTTTAGCTCCTCCATGTTAATTGAATTTAATATTATATTTATTAATATCTCTTTGTTTTATTAAAC
>KK118040.1:764721-845493 GCA_000611955.2 Stegodyphus mimosarum | reverse complement strand
TCACCCTCCTTATAGCCCAGACCTTTCCCCTCCTGACTTCCATGTGTTTGGTCCCATGAAACATGAACTTTCAAAGCGACAGTACCATTCGGATGCCAAAGTGAAAATTGCAGCCCAACAATGGTCATTGGACACTATTTCTTTGCAGAAGGCATCGAAAAACTTGTACCACGCCTCGACAAATGCTTAAATAATGGAGATAATTATGTTGAAAAGTAGATTTTGAATGGAACTTTAAGATATAAAGTTATTGTAAAATTTTGCTCCTCTTTTGTTTTCTTAGGCAGTGCAACTAACTTTTTGACTGACCCTCTTAGATGAATACATGCATGCATGCATATATACATTCCTGAATTCGGTCTTAACAGAAAAGTACCAATTATTACGCAGATCTGCCCTACAGTACTCATCATGAGATTCCATACATTATTTGCAAAGAAGTCTCAACTATTCTGTATTGTTAATAAAATTGCTGAAAACTTACCAATTACCTCACATTTTCTTCACAATAATATGTTGAGTCATAAAATATCTCAATTAACATTTTGGCTGAGGTTATCTACTGTTGCATTGGATATTCTTTCAAACAATCCAGAAATACTGTTTTAAGCCACATATGTGATATTACCTCTATTAAAGTTTTCGCAATTTTGTTTTCTATCATTTGAGAGGGAAAAAATGCTTGTTTCAGAATAAATACCACTGATAATGGTATTTATTCTGAAACAAGCATTTTTTCAATTAACATTATTCAGATATTACCATATTTCTTTGTGTATTTTTTTCTTTTTTTACTAATTTTTTATCATCTGAAAATTGACAGGCTAAAAACTATATGATTAATTTTATTTCCAAAGGACGAGGTTACAGTAAAAACATAACAAACAAAAAGCAGTCATGGATAAATTACAGGTAACTATCACAATTTTATTTCTTTAAAAGAAACCTACCAATAAAAATGCATAGTAATACTAATATTACAATATAGTAAGATAGCTTCATTTCTACTTTCCCATAACTAGAATTTCACTCATTCTTATTGTTGTTAGTGTGATTGGTTGGTTCTTGTATTAGGTTAGCATAAAGTTCAACAGTTAGAAAAAAGAAAAAGATTCAACATGATCTTCACAGGTAGTTCTTGAGGGTTTCCCTTTGTTAGTAAGGTGAAAACTTTGTTAGTAAGATGAAAACAATCACTAAATGGACTAATCTATTTTAAAACATTTCCTGTATTAAGGAAAGAAGAAAATTATATATATTATATATATATATATATATATTAACTTTTAGAACCTGCTGTTAAAAAACTGGGGGAGGAAGAATAGGCAAGAAATCTTCCAGCAAGGTTTTTCCATTTTATACAACCACATGCAAAAGTAAAACTATAAGTTTTAAGAGAATTTTTTTTTTCTTTTCCTCAGCAAGCATTTCCTTTTAAAGTAAATTCAAGTTTTCTAAGCCACTTTGCTATTCACCTCTGATGCTCACTTTTAACGTTTTTTTCTTCTAAAAGAAACTGTTCTTGGGAAATTGTGAGTCAGTACCTATAAGTACCAAATGCTCCTATGATGTATGGATATAACATTATTACCATAAGACTTCATTCGTATTAAATGATACATGAACATAAGAAAGCACTGCTACATTATTACTAAAATTAATGTGCATACTTCATATTAACGCTCATCAATCAAAGTTTTAAGCTTACTAGCCGTAGAACAATACGGTTACTTGAACACATAATCATGTTTCAAAATAAAATATTTTTTAACATATCTTTCTAATCAATGCCAAAAAAAAATGTTAAATTTATAACCAAGAGTTTTCTTTAATCCTCTAACCAGCCAAATCTACATATGTCTAACATTATCCTTTAAATAAATATACAAATCTGCATCTTGAAATGTGTTGAAATAATTAAGATACACTGATTATCATAAATTAAGGAAAAATCACAAAAATCACAATTACTGAAAAAGTTACACGCAGAATTTTACGAAACTCACCCACAATATACAACACATAGTAAGGTATCAAATAACATAAAAAGAAATAACCACACAATTACGGTAGTATAGAAATTAGCACATGTATAAAATGAACAAATTGAAGGTGTCAGTTTGCTACAGGAAAAGTACCTTCAATATGGAATATGATCGCCTCAATTAGTACAGTCAAGCAATACAGCACAAATAGCAATGTGTGATGCTTTCAATTATGTGGTCTATCAGTTCCATAGGAAGCGAGAGCCATTACTCTTGCAAAGCAGTTGCAAGAGTGGCAAGGGTCTAAGGGAGCAGATTGAGAGCAGCTGGACATCTCCCTAATGCATCCCAAATGTGCTCGATAGGATTCAAGTCCGGGGATCGAGTTGGCCTCTCCATGCGCATAATTGTTTCCTTTTGAAGATAATCATCTATGATGTGAACACTGTGTCGTCTTGCGTTGTCGTCCTGTAACAGGAAAGCATCACCTATTGCCCCAGCATATGGGCGAACATAAGCATCAAGGATGTCATCTCTATAAACCTGAACATTCACAGTTCTCCATGGAAAGACGTGGAGGTCTGTGCGTCCACCCGAAGACATGCCCCCCCAAACACAGACACTGCCTCTTCCATATGCATCTCTTTCACGGATGTTTGACGGATGATAACTGGTTTCAGGTTCTCTCCATATCAAATAATGCCTACTAATGCTTTCTAGACTAAACCTGGATTTATCTGTAAGGGGAACAGCTCTCCATTGATCAAGCATCCAGTGGACATGTTGTGCTCACTGCAAATGGTTCCTCCTATGGCGTGACATGAGCAACATGCAGATGGCTGGTCACCTCGCATACAGACCACCTTCATGAAGCCTTCTACGCACAGTTGACGTTTACACCAACCTTCCGGTGGCTGTAGCAAGGGCAGATCTAAGAAAAATCAGAGTAGTGGTTCTATTCCTGCACGCACATAATGTCAAATATCGGTCATCTGCGCTCGCCGTAGCAGTTGGCCGTCCTTGGCTGAACCTCCTAGATGCTGAATCTGTGGTTTGAAATTGCCTCCAAAGTCTATAAACCACAGAGGACTTACATTTAGCCATCTGGCCACTTCTGTTTGTTCTGCCTCTAGTCTCCCAATGGCTCTCTATGGGCTTGCTTTCAAACATGGACTTTTATGCTCCTCGCAGATGACGTATTCCAAGTGCATCGCCACTAATTTCCATACTGCAGTTCAACTTACCTCCTCTTACTTGGCAACATATTCAAATTTTACACGGTTTGGCTTATTTTTGAGGGAGTTATTGCTATTTTTGTGATTTTTCCTCAATTTATGATAACCAGTGCAGTATATCCAAAGAAAAATGAATCCAGATATAAAATGCAGAGGCCTCTCGGAATGATAATTAAGAAAATTCATGTGGCTCTTTTAGAAATTTTTAAGTTTCAAGGCCAAACCCCTCAGACAACTCAAGCACAAAAGTGAAAATAGATTTTCCATAAATCCTCAATCAAGATAGAACAGGAAAAAAAATCAGTAATTAGATTAAGAAAATGAGAGATTACAAGTAACAGCAATATCAAACGTTATAATTACCTTAAAATACAAAATTTGTTTAAGTCATGAATACAGCCATGCAAGAAGACAAATACCTGCTTCTTAATTGCTTGAAAGAACCATACTTACAAATTACAGTAATAATGAAAATTCATCACAACCCCTTTGATAAGAGACTCCCCACATCCAGTCATCAGACTTATTGTCAGTTGATATACATTACCTAATTATATAAAGCATTTTGGGTATTTTCTTGTTAAAGCACCCACCAATTAGCCTTTTGGAAACACCTGAACTTTGCATGTTACAGGCTTGGCAAACAGTTTGCTGATTTTGACAACTAAGTATAGTAAACACTTTAACATAGAAAGTACCAAATTTTGCTTTATTTTCTTCAGTTACATAAATATACTAATGGAGGATAATTTATTATCTTTTATTAGTATTGAAGTTATATTTATTATCTACCAGATAATTTATTACCAATTATTACCAGTGCCAATCCTAGACCATTGGCCATCCACGTGCAAATAAAATTTGGCCACCCTATTTACAAGCCTTATGCTTTAAATATTTAAATTAATTACTATCAAACACTTGGAAAAATTATCTAAATGTAGGTATGGAATGGAAGAGAATCAAAGAGGAACATATTAAAATATTGTTATAAATTTTGTGTTTAAATAGCTAATGTTAGTAGAATTATAATTAAAATTGTTTTATTTTCCCATGCAATGCAGCACATGATAAATTTTAAGAGAAAGTTATGCCGAAAGAGTAAAAATATAAGAGCATGTGCATTTAACATTGAATAAATGGACATCTCTTATTTGTATTGAATGTAATTGACTACTATGTTAGCTGTAACCATAATTCTACTCTTTTGTTTTCCAAAAATCTCGAACATCTCATCAGAGTTGCTTAGTCGCTGTTATTGCGATCTGTTTTAGTTCCATGCAAACTGAATTAGCTTTCTATTTGAATTGCATTGTATTTTAACATTTTCAGTAGTTTAAAGTATAGTTACTGGTTGTATTGTGTTCTATTTAACATATTTGCATATTTCTATTTAACGTATTTGATTATTAATGCCTAATATTGTGAACACTTGTAAGAGTATCTCTGAGGAAAATTCCAGAGTTTTGTTATATTTCTTGTGATAAGAATAAATTTTATTTTTATTGATTATCTTGTGCATTCAATACATTATGAACCCGTATGCATGCAACAATATATATTTTTTTGTCAGAAAAATAAAGCCTACGACTAAAACACATATTCATATAATTAGCAATACGATGCAATAATACTATACTTTACTTATATTAATAAGTAAAGAGTAGTCTATATTTTAGGAAACCCCTTGGATTATTACAGTAACCTAAGTATTTTACATTGAATGTTATGGAAACCCTATTATGACGTGATTAGTTGTAATGCATGATTGTGGTGATTCTGACTGCTGGGAAAATATCTCTCGGGGCTTATTTATGCGTTGGATGTTGGTAAGGAAGTACATTGCTTATTTTGTGCTTTACATCATAAAATGCCTGCTGGTGGTACGCTTTGGAAAGAATGGGAAAGAAAACATTGACTGGTGTGTAAATGAAGGTTTAAATGGCTTCATTTACCACTCAGCAAATTACACAGCGAGATTTAAGAATTCGGAAACCGGAGCTCGTATCAACACTATGGAAGGTATGTGGGGTGTAATAAAAAGGGATTTTCGAAAAAAATGCCACCGACAGTCCGGCAGTATGGAGGATATTTTTGATTCTTACTTTGCGAATTTATGTGGCGACAGCAGTATACAGATTCTAGTTCAGATATTTCAAACAGTTTTTGGATGCTGTTAAGGAATTCTGTGTGTGACACACTGAAGATGTAGAAATGTCTAAATAATGTAAGTTGATATTTCCTTTTCGTACTGTACAGATTAGATAACACGCATTTCCATTTTTATGTTATTTCCTTGTTTTATTTTGATTTAAAATGTAGTTTATTGAGATTACAATTTTTTTTTATGTTTTGGACGCTATTTACTTGGAAGGGTGTTGCAAGTAAACAAGAATAGCACCAAAAAAAATCGCCAATTTTCGTCAAGGGGTACCCTGAAATATATTTTTCCTTAAGTAAATAACAAGGGAACCAAAAAAAACATTTTCAACTTTTGTTTGTTAAGCGTATTTATTTCTATATCTTAAAAATAACTCAGAAAACTTAACATAAGACAAGGAAAGTAAAACAGATGATTAAATGTCTTCAGATCTTTCAAAAAATTATAAGATTTTTTAGCTTTCTTACATACAAATTCATCTATAATATTTGATATGTCTAGCACTTCACAGATATCACTTTCAATAGAAAAAATAGCCAAATTACTAAGCATTTCTTGTAAGAATGTTGATCTTAAATAACTTTTAAATCAAACTTAATTTTCTAAAATTTCTTTCACCTGACTTAATACTGATTATTATATTATTATTATTACATATTATTTTATTTTTCTTATGTTGGTTGATAATAATTTTGCTACCTTTAAATTTGGCCGCCCAGGTGCTGTGCACAATCTTGCCCAAACAAGGATCGGCCCTGATCATATTATTCCATTATTATTAGATATTATTCCATTATTATTAGATATTATTATTGGATATTATTAGATTATTATTATCTTCCATTAATATGGGAGTATTTTACATCTTCCACCCATTTATTCTATTAGTATTCTATTATTAGATAATGTATTCTACAAAAGAGTAAAATAAGTAATTTTACAAACATAGCCAGTTCATGCTGTTAAAACTTGATTCTGCATGAGCAGACCAAAAAGCTGCAAAAATTCCATGCAGTTATAAAAAATTTAAAAAAAAACTTTAAAACAAAGAGACCAATAAACTTTCCCCTTGCAAAATTATTTCATTCCTTCCATAATCATCTGCATAAGCGTAAATCTGACTAGATGTTCGATTATTTGCTTTATAAATTATGTCTTCATGAAAGGATATTCTTCTACAAACCCAATGAACATGCTTGGGAAAACTGACTTGTATTTCAAGGCACTTGTGGAAAAATTATAAAAAAAAGACAATACTACTAACTAGTTTTGCAGATGAAGCTTAGTCATCTTGAGCATAAGAGATTCACATTTTTATACCCTAGTTATTTTAAATTAAATAATACTTATAAAGAAGAAAACATGGGATAAGGAGGAAAGTTACGTTACACGAATGCATAATTCGGTTCCTGGTTACGTCATAACGTAAATTAAAATATAAATTACTAAAGATTTAGTCCAGTCAAACAGTTAATAACCATTAGATTAGTTGTTAATAAAAGAATTCTATACATTAAATATCACAATAAAGAAACCAATACGCTTCTTTCGTGAGTGATCACATTTTTTTAAAGGGACATGAGTCAGCTGCTGATACGAAAACGTTAGCCACCCCAGCCACCTGCCAGAAATTTCCCGTGAATTTCAGTAGTTCAAGCATTAACAGGAATAAAACAGACACAGAAATGACATAACTAAAATAACACAGTATTTTCATATGTTAAAATTTGTAACCTTATAAGGATACATTTTCTTAATGATTTAGGGTACAATGCGTGGGCTATGTCTCTTTAGGAATTGTATGACAAGAAAAATCTTCCAATAAGAAAAATGAAAGCTGGTATAACTCTGATAAAATCTGCACATACCTTCAATCGAACACACGATTTACCAACAAATGAATACCACTGATACGCTTCAACTAATCGTAAGATTGCATTACACTACCGGTAGATTATTAGCATAAAATCTTGTCAAAACTTTTAAATCGGTCTGCGGCCTTACCATAGAAAGAAATTTGCACTTCAAATTCTGTCCGCTAGGGCTTTTATATAGCAGTTAATATTTTGAAAGTTATATATATAAAAACAAAATTTGTGAACTATAGAAATTTGTTTTCAAATGCTTTTATGATATTTTAAAATTAAAGTTCCATTACCTACTTTTTTATGGTTTAATGGGCTATTAATTTGATTATGTCTGAAATTATAAACCGGTAACAAAATTTATGCCGATTCATTGTCTAACCCAGAGGGCGCTCTCAATGGTTTGTTGGGAATTTGTCGAACTATTCGTGCGGTACTCTAAAGTTTGATATTTGAAAAATAGTGGATAGAATATTCTGTTTTTTTAGCAATAAACAACATGGAGTGCCTTATAGGTATCGCGTTCAAAGATTTTGTAATTGTAGCTGCTGATATGAATGTAGCTCACAATATTGTTCTTGTCAGAAAAGGTATCGTAATATAATTTCTCGTTGGTTAGAGCGTAGAATATACTTTACGTACTTATAATTTCAAAAAAAAAAAAAGGATGATGTTGACTTGTGAAGTTTAACAGTGTTTATGTTCTACTTTCTAGCTTAGTAGATTAATTTGTTTATCCTAGAATGACAAGTGTATGAAATGTAGTTGTGTTTTTATAATATAAAAGAGATCATAATTTTTGCTTTTATTGTTACATTGCAATACTTTCATAATCTTTGTCATTGCAATTAAAGTATTTTGTAAATTTCAGATGATGATAAAATGTATAAGCTTAGCGATCATCTATTGATGTTGGTTTCTGGTGAAGCTGGAGATACCATTCAGTTTGCTGAGTTTATTGCAAAAAATATTCAGTTGTACAAGATGAGGAACGGTAATTTCCCTTTTTTTTTTTTTTTACTTAAAGTAGTATGTAGTTATACGTAGAAGAAAATTAAACAGTACAGTTCTGTTATCAGAACCGGATTTAGAAATGTATATATTCATGTATATATGCAAGTACGAATTATACATGTACACATACATCCATACACACATGCATACGTTCATACATTTCTGAATCTGGTCCTAATAACAGAACAGTACCAATTAAACACTGATATTGATCTGTAACAAAGTATATTCATCTGAATGTTTGCTTACTAGGTTATGAATTGTCACCAACTGCTGCTGCAAATTATACGAGAAGAAATTTGGCCGATTTTCTGCGTAGTAGGGTGAGTTTAAACTGTTAATGTATATGCATAGGTAATTAAAAGCTTCAAATGCCACATAAAAATGCACAAATGCATTTTGAAATATGTTTTAAAAATTTCAGAAACAAAACTTGCACAAAAAAAAGAAACTTTTAATAAAGTTTTAATCCAAATAAAGGAATTTTAACTTTGTAGATGATCTTACAAACTGTTTTAAAAGATGTTTTATTGAAAGTGTGTTATTTGATACCATTCTTTGCCAGATCATCTGCTGCCTCATTCCTCATAGCATGCCACTATGAGATAGTATATGAATAGCAATCAGTATGCTTGAACCTAAGCCTGAGAACTGGTTTGTCTTGATGGCGATTTCTGTACAGCACTTGAGAAATACAGAAGTTTATGTTTTAGTAAATGTTGATTCCAGAAAAAGTGTAACCTTGCCATCAAAGGTTTTGCTTTGAAGGATAAACAGTAGAAAAAAGAAAGTTAAAAATACCAGCTTTACATTGTTTTCCAAGCTTTGAACCATCTAATAGGTAACCATTCATTATTTCGATAATGTTCATCAGTTCTTTTCAATGCTAGGAACAAAATTCCTAGCCTGCAGTTTAATTCCAAAATAGACCGACAAAGATCCCTTCACTAAGCAATACTTTGAATTTCAGTAAGATCACTAAGATCTAGTAAGGGAGATGGTTCAAAATTTAGTTCATAATTCAGTTTATCCTTCAAATTAAACAATAAAATCCTGCTCAGTTCTAAGCCTTTGTGGTTGGAATTTATTATGAAACTATTAGACATCTGAAAAAGTCTGGGACTTTTCTCAAAATGCCTTTAAGATGAAAATTTGCATCTTAAACAATATATTGAAACAAACTGAAATATATTGTTTATATCATTTTTATTGTGATAGTTATCTACTACATTTTTATTGTAAAGTGTATCATTTTCCTTATAATTTTATGAGTGCAGTTAATATCTTTATGTTTAAAGAAAATCTCTCAAGCCTTTATGATAGCATGTATATTATAGCAACTATGTAAAAATGGAAATATTTATTTTTAGACCCCTTATGCTGTTAATCTTCTTATGGCTGGATTTGATAGTCAAAATGGTAGTGAACTTCACTATATTGATTATTTAGCAACTATGGCAAAACTACCATTTGCTGCTCATGGTTATGCATCATATTTTGTGTTGAGTATCATGGATCGTTACTATAGACCAGGTAATTTTTTTTTCATTTCTTTTTAAGTTTTTTTTTATGTGAAATTACATGGATGGACTTCAAATAATTTATTCCATTCCGGATTCTTGATGATAATATTTTGATATTTTCTCAAAAAGAAAAGCTATCTTTCATTGTTATTCATGCATAGTAAAGGTTTCTGTTTCCCTTTTAACTGTTAACATTTTTTTTTTTTTTTTGAAGGCAAATTTTTCATATTTCATTAAGGAAACTGGGAACTATTATCGTATATGGACCAGGTTGGCGAAAAATTTCTCACATTTTTGGCGAGAAACTCCACGATTTTACTTATTTAAATTTTTTATTCACATTTCAAACTTAAAGCCTAAAATGTGTGAAAAAATGCAGTTTTTGCATGTGCAAAAATCTTTACGCTAAAAGTCCCAAATAAAAACAAAAAATTTAGATGAGTAAATGCATAAACTTTCTTACCAAATAATGTTTGATGACAAATTTAAACTAAAATAACAACAGTAAACTCAAAATAATTTTTAAAATGTAGCAGTAAAAGTTTACGATTCGGTGCCCCTTGTTTTTTTGTCAAATCTTTATTGACAACAAGATCATTGCCAGAAAGGCACAATTTCAAGATGGTTGCTACACAAAACCAAAATAAGAAGTCGAAGAATTTCACAAACTTGGTGCCCATGTACGCAACGATCTATTTTCACCTAAAAAAAAAACAGATAATTGCACAAACTCGGCATTGTGCACTGCTTTGACTTTGTACATGCACACATTGATCTATTTTCACTTAAAAAAATTAGGAGAATGGTGACATCATATGTGGTTAAAGCAAAGTTACTCATCGTCAAAACTGAACAAAATTTCTCACAAATCAAAGGGGCACCCACCAAAATAACAACACAAAATTAAATCAATGCAACAATTAAAATAACTATGTACAAAATTAAAACAATAAAAAAGTAAATTCACTTACCATTCAAAACGTCTTTCTACAATTCAAAATTTCGAACATTACAATAAAAATTTCCTCTAAAGTAAGCTTAGCAGGAAAACCAGAATCCAAACCTCAGACTTCATTCAGAACCACATTCTTTACCCTCAAAATTTTTTCTGCAAATCCACACAATTTTTCATCCAAATCTTCATTTTCAGATCCGCTCTTCTCACGTGTAAAGTTCAGTTTTAAGAATCCTATATCCTATAAAAAGTGCAAAAATACATTTGTCAGCATGAAGACAACCATGAACAAATGCATCATTAATAACTTCAACAACGTATCTCGAACCAAATCTAGCTTGAATACACTCTAAAACATGTAGCTGATCTACCTCCGCAACTTCCTTCATGTAACTATACATCATTATTCAGCACGTAAACATACATCACATTCCTCACAAAACTCCATGTAAAGGGGGTTGCCACGTTTGTTTCGGAAACTAATATTCTGCCCTTGCATGCAGAAGCCTATTGAGGGTTTATTCTGGATCAAGCTTGCATTTAATCCATGGATATGTATAATGTAGACATGTACATATAGTATTCTGCCTTTAAAAGAAGATTGAAATACTTAGTTTTTAATTATGCAGGTACTCGTATTATGAAATCATTAATTAAATCTAAGCTTTGTTTTTGTGACATGAATTAAAATGGTCCAGTGTTAAAAAAAGGGGGAAAAAATTATGCAGAAGTTATCATTGATGTAAAAATTGAAAGTTTTGCAAGTTTATAATTTAAGATATGGAGAGGAAATTGTAACACTTTAATCTACTTCAATGCCATGTTTAATCTTCAGCTTACTCATTCAAGGCAGTTACTCACCTTGATAATTGTCAGATATATCAAATCCATCTGACAAAATTATGGCGACAGATCTGATAACTTTGAAATACATCAAATAGGCACTGTAATAATAATTAAAAAGTTATTTACCACTTTAGGACAATCTAATTTACAATTATTAGGCCTATTTTGAGTTAAATCTCCCTGACCAGTTAGACAGCCAATGAAAGGAATTTTAGCAAGCATTGCAATGCAAACTGGGTTTCCTTTATATATACGAAAATGCCATTTGCAAAGACTAAAAAAGACAGTATAAAAACCTTTATTCACGAAACCGGTGTGGATTTCTTCATTGAAGTAACATTCACTGAACTAGTGAATTACTGTAAAATTTCAGGTATAAAGTTGTGAAAAAGGATTACATGCTGAAATCCAGTGTTACTATTTCCTTGAATAGAATTTTAATATCATGCATGTTTTATTATCATATTTGCTATCTCTCTGATAATGTTCCACTTTTAGATCTCTTTTCTTCAAAAATGCATTATAAGACATGAGCCTTGGTGAAATTCCTTCCAGTGCTTCCTTATTATTACAACCCTCGTGGCGATGAAAATCATTCTGTCAATGGACTGCATCAAAATGTCAACCATGTGTAGAACTCTTTTTGTTACAAGCTGACTTTAAGTCATTGCGTGGTTAAGACTGCTGTCTTTGGGCAATGGTTTGGGAAAAGCTGTTGAATAGGGATGCTGTTTTCGCATTGCACATTAATAAGAAGGCTTTGGATGCTGTTTATAATAAGGAAGGGTTGTCATTACTTTCCACATTCTTCCCAGCCTCCCTGAGGTTAAATGTATTATCTGTAGTTTTATCAACAGTTTATTTTAGATAATGTAAATCCTTCTAATTTATTTATACAATTGCATTCAGTAGTTTAGAAATAGTATTGAAAATACTCTAAAGTTCCCCTCCATTATACAAAGCTTAAGATTCACTAACCTTTTGTTATATGATGCATTGGTGCTTTCTGACTATCCTCACCCCCACCAAAAAGCTGCAAAAGAGTGTTGCTGAGGAGATGCAACTTATTGCTAAAAGGTATTTAGCAATGCACCATGTTACTAAAAAATATGTATGTGACAACCTTAGTGTGTGCATAGCTTTCTCCTCTTGGCACATTTTCATCAGTGTGACTGCAGATTATTATCTCTCCTATGGGAATTGTATTGTAATGATGGGCAGCATACTGCAGTGTTAATATGCTTTACAAAGTCTCAGACTTAGTTTTCTGCTTACATAGAGCATAATGGGACCTCCTCTTAAAGGTATCATGTACCTAGTTTTTCCTTCTGATACTAGAATTTTTGTGCTGATTTCTCTGATTTTCTTTTTAATAAAAATGCATTTTTGTGTATATGATATGCTTAGTTTAAACAACTGAAAAGTGTGTGTATCTCATATAGAAGAAGAAAGATGTAAACAAATAGGCGTAACTGAATGCATTATTGAAAAAGGTGTAAAGATAACCAAGTGTTTCTCTCCAAAGTCAGCAATGCATTCACAACTTTTTGGATAGGTTACAGATAGTCAGAAAGGAACAATGCTTTCAGATATTGTTGATAATCTCTCATGATGCCCCCAACTAATGTATAATAATTTATATGATTATTTCATTTAAGGCTTACAAAAATATATTTTTATGGGGATAATGTTTTCACCAATGACCAATTGTTTAGACCACTGAATGCTAGGATTTCAGTCCCAGAAAAACAGCTTGCTGAATGGTTGGTTTTTGTGGTTTTCTCATGTGTAACGTTAGTGCTGCCCAGATGAGATAGTGGTTTGTGACTCTGACTGCCATACAGAAGAGCCGGGGTTCGAATCATGGTGGAGGCATGGATGTTTATAAGTGTAGAATGTGTATGCAACAAGAGGACATTCAAAATGCACAAAAGCTTAAATTCGCTCAAAAGATTGGTGGTAGGAAAAGAAAGGTGTAAAATTGTCAAACCCCAGAGTGTTCTTCCTGTGAAGTCTGTCCAAGTCAGAAACTTAGTCATTAGCAAGGCATGGCAATATCTAATATGCCTACTTGGATATACAGGTACTAGCCTTGCTTTAACCTACATGTGTGTAACATGAACATGAGACTGTTTCTCTTATAAATACCTTTTCCTTGGCAAATACAGTGGTTGGACAAAAATAGAAACACTAAGCTAAAAATATATTACTGTGATTGATATTGTGTAGGAAAATTTGTGGCATTCAAAAAGTCTTCTGAGAATGGATAAATAGAGGTCTTGTATGTTTTGCAAGAGAATATTGTACCATTCTGTTGTTACATATGGCTTTATCGGAAAGATCAATCCAAGCATGTAAAACAAGCTCAAGTATCACACAAGAACAATGATATATAAAGAACAAACATTTAGAGTAAGAACCAGAACAAATGAACAACATAGAAACAAAAGTAAAAAGTTAAAAATCTAAACAACAAGGAAAAAAACATAAGAGATGTAGTCTTTAGAAGGAGTTCATAAAAGTTCTGCCATTCCAGTATAGTTTGCTTATATCACCGCATTTCTGAGACTGTTTATCTAGCTCTGGACATATAAAGAAGTTGCTCTATGCTCGAATTACAAATTTGGCAATAGAAACAAGGTGAATACAAACAAATACTAGGTGGAAGGATGGTAATTTTATTAAGATGATGTGTCATGTAATCATGACCTCTTTGCAGGGGTTTTGACAAAACCTTTTTCCAAGTGTCTTGAATGTTAGCCCAGGATTTGCCTGTTGATTTTGCTGCCTGGTCAGATTTAAAGGTATCCATTAATTTCTCAAAAATATCCTTTTCAAGTGACTCTGGAGGAAGTGGTTTGCTGTCTTGTGGCTCAAGTGTTCCTCTCTTAGCTAGTGAGTCTGCCTTTTCGTTAACATCTATACCTACATGTGAAGGAATCCATTGAAAAATGGATTGTTTGTTGTATTTATAAAGAAAGTTCAAGGTTTGTCATATGTGAGATAATCTGAGTATCTTTGTCTTGATTTATAACTACAGCCTGAATGGCTGCTTTGGAATCGATTAGAATAACTGCTTTAGAGAAACAATCAGTCTTTATCTTGAGGCTTTCTAGAGCTAGTGAGAAGCTAGATACACCTACCAAAACCAAGTATGGCAAATCGTTGAGGACTTCGTAGATAAGTAATGCAATGTTAGTTATATATGATATTGTACCATTCTTCTTATAAAATGTTGGCTCATTTAACCATGATAGCAGTGGATAGAAGTCATGCAGATTTCTCTCCAAAATAGCCTACAAAGGCTCAATAATATTAATATCTGGTGACTGCATTGGCCATTTTAAATGCGAAAGTTCACCCTCAAACTAATTCTGGATGACATAAGGGGCTTTGTTGTCTTGGAATATGGCATCGCCATTAGCAAGCAAAATTTTTACCATGGGGGTGGATGCCATCAACTAAAATAATCACATAACCCTTTGCAATAATGTGACCTTGCACAGTAATGATGGATCTCATGGAATACCAAGATGTGACTGCCTGAACAATGACAGAACCCTTCCATGTCTCATTCTCAGCAGCAAATAGTCCCTATCATAATGCTTGGGACGTCATTCTCCAGATGTAAACTTGCCCAAAAGTTGGAAACGGTGTGGAAGCAGGACTCATCTGACCAAATGATAGTCTTCAATTGCTCCACAGTCCAGGTTTTATGACTTTGGCACCACTTTCTCCTCTTCTAGGCATTTTGATCACTAATAAGTGCCTTTTGAATTGAAGATCGCCCAAAAATACATGTTTGTGGAACTCCCTTTGTATTGTTTTTCTGTTATGATTTGCGAGTGTGATGTTCAGTTCAGCAATCACTTTTGTGGCTGCACTTTAATTTCTCATCACAATCTTCTTCAAGGGTTGTCTGTCATGATCACTCAACACACATTTTCGTCCTCGCTGGAATTTAGCAGATGTGGCTTTTTTCCTGTTTTCCTGTATGATTTTAACATTTTGGAGACTGTGCTGCTTGAAACACCAAACATTTCAGCTACCTTGGTTATGAAAGCACCCAATAATTTGTCCACATTTGAACTCATTTGGCTCCAACGTGATGCGCTCACAACTGCGCAGAAAACTGTCTCAGTAACCAATGACACGTGCAACATATTGAGGTTGTTGTACAGGTGGCGTTAGTGAGCAAACACATCAGCACCGCCAACAGTTTTTGCAAGAATAAACATTTCAATTCAAACATGCATTTTACGAGGTGTTACTATATTTTTGTCTAACCCCTGTAAGTATGCTTTATCTTAATCAAAGGACCTGAGTTACAATGGTGAAGATCTCATGGAAATGATAATTATCTGGAATAACAAGGACGTTTACTTTAAATCTAGCACACAACACATTTAATGAATATGAGAAAATTTTCTTAGCTATGTGAAACTGTGTAATATACCAAAAGCATGTTGCATTTAAAATGTATTAAAAGTCCATGCTTGTAGAAGTTGTGAACGTTTTCTCTATTTATAATAGGAAAACTTGCTCTTTCTACAGCTTTAATACTTGAATAATTGTTTGTATACCAATTATAAACATATTGTACATCTGTATAATAAACAATCTTTGCTGTGTAACAAAAAATATTTTAAAAATACAAAACTGCATGAATAAAATATCATCTATTACAATGTAATTGTTTCCAAATAACTAGTTTTGAATTTCAATTGACTTAAAGCCACTTGCCTTGAAAAATCTGATTTATATATTTGAATACCAGGGTTTGTACGATCCTTAAAAGTCCTTAGATTTTTTTGGGGAAAATTTTTGGTCATCAAAAAGTCCTTAATTTAACTCATCTGACTTTTTTTATTATTATTCATTGGCAAATATGTAATTGATGTGCTATCGTTTGAATTCTTTCCTCCTTCTTGGTATAAATGGTGCCATTCTTGAGTTTTGGGGCACGACACCCTGTGGATATGGAAGCATTTCGAAATTATTTCTTTTTTGAGAATGAAGAGTTCATAAAATATTACATCAGAACAACTTATAATTTTTGAGATCTTCTTTTATAATGTAGTGTTAATTTAGCAACTTATCAATGTTTTGTTGTAATTGAGAAAGTTGCAGATCTCCAGATAAATTTTATATACAAATTTATCTGGAGATTTGCAGATTTTTTAATTTTTTACAAACATAATAAAATTAATAAATATCAAAATAATGATAATCTATTAAAATTGTAATTAAGAAATAGCATTAAAATATTTTTATTTTCTCATGTCAAATTTTAAAATGACATTACATTTAATTTTGGCATCTTAAAAATATTTTGATTTAGAAAAATAACTAAGGTAAACAAATGCTATATAAAACAATTTCCTTAGCACTTGCAAAAATGGTACATAATTGTTTCAAAATTAATTTCTTCTGTCTTTTATATTGTTTTATAAGAGTAGTTCCCCCCCCCTTATGTAGTTGTTTAAGAATATTCAACTGTATGTCAGTTTTCTCTTAAAAATTTACTTTTCTTTTCTAAATTCTTTATTAAAAATCTTGTAGCTTTATATTTACAGAGTGGAATAATTTTTAGACCTGGCACCTCGGAAGGATTATAAAGTAAGACTTGTGGAAAAATTTGACAAAATGAAAAGTGTCTTCATGGCATTAACATGTAATGAATAGGTTTTATAGGAAATTTGTAATGAATTTCTTATTTTTTGGAAAATTTTTGAAAAAATAGTAAAAACAAAGTTATTTGAATTTTCTACTTTTGATCCTAAAAGTCATTCTCTTAAAATGCTTTATTTTCTCATCTTTTCACTAGACACAAGGTGGAAAATTACAAAAATGGTTTTAATCGTATCACATGGGCAGACATCTGTAGAAGGGAATTAATTCGATTAATAAAGAAATTGATAACTGACAGTTGAAAAGATTCATCTTCTATGTCTCACTACACCATACACAGGGGTAGACATTTTGCCACCTCTCTATCTCTGTGGGTCCTGAATTGGTCCTCTGTGCATCTTGCCCAATGTCTGTCCTAAATTCTAAAAATTTTGCTAACCTTAATCTGTGGTCTTTAAATTTTGTTGCTGAATACTTCACTAATTTCTAAAATTCTGCTACAATGGCTCTGGTGTCAGCTCTGACCTTGTATCATTTTAGATTTATTCTCGGCGTCACCATTATACGGCATCCAAAAGTATATTGGTAAAGTATTAACACTTAGGGTATAAAGCAGAAACTAGGGAGAGCATTAATTTGTTTATTGAAACAAATAAATTTAGAAAAAAGTGGTGAAGAGAAGAATGATGTAAATTAGCTAAAATATCTGGAAATTTTTAAAATTAAAAAGAAGCATAAATATTTTGTTGAGTTGTTGCTATGAAACGTATGTTATGTAGCTTTTTATGTGTAATGATACTAATATTGTTTCAAAATTGATATAAATTACTTGCATAAATATATTAAATATTAGATTATGTAGTCCTTAATTTCGATTAGCAGAAATGTGTACAAACCCTGAATATATAGGTCTACATGTTAAATTCCACCTCTGTTTTCAATTGTATGAATATTTTATAAGTGGGAGGTCTATCAAGCATGAGAATTTAGTATTAAATCATATGGCTATGTTTTTATTTTTACAAATTTAAATTCAGAAATTATAAATTTAATGAATGACTAAATCAATGAAGTTTATGAGTATCATCTCGTGGAATACTGAGATTAAAGTGTAAAAGATATCTGCATAACAGCAGTGAAATCCGGTTCCATGAAACACAAGTTTACTGTCAACACCTTGATTCTTTGCTCAAGGACATTTCTGAGTGTTTTGAGGATATTTTGTCCTTGGAAGTCCCTCAATGGATTATGAACCCTTTTATGAATATTGAGAAAGCAAGGTTCAGATTGAGGAGGAACTAGTCAGACTTTCAACTAATGAAACTTTGAAAGCCAGCTTTCAGAATGGTGATCATCTCGCAGGATTTTGGCTTCAAAGTAGCTATCAGTCGCTTCTTCCCAAGATTGTGGCCTATCATAAAAAAAATTTTAATTGCCTTCCCTTTCTCTTGTCGAGCTGGGAATCACTGCTGTGACTGATCAAATTACAAGAAAGAGAAGTCGACTTGTGGAAAGAGGGGACTTGTGACATCTCTCTAAAAATATTGAATGGAATGTTCATAAACTGGCTGTGAAACATCAAGCACACTGATATTGCAGATCACGAGACTATCAGTGTTTATGTAGATTTTACACTTTCTTAAAAGTGCTGCCATATGGCACTTGGAACTAAATCAGAAAATGTGCATAATAAAAGGTAATTTTATTCCGTATTAATTTGCATTTGTTAACACTCTATTTTCTATTACACAGTGCCAAATATTCCCCTAGCGGTGACTTTTGGAACTAATTTGTTTTTTCGCGGAATCCTTCGTCCCCCATCTTGTTTAATCTTCCTACAAAATGTGACGTCATTCTCGCAAATGGATCGCGCTACAGAACACTGTGAGCACTGTCAGTTTAATTATGGCCACCATATATATATATTATATATATATAGTCATTTCAGTTTTAACCAAAGGAATGAAATTACCTTCCAAGGCAAAACTATAAAGTTAAAAAATTTGGTGTGTAAGTGTATTGAAAAAAATGATTTAAAATGTTTGCCTTTTACAATTCAGGAGCCCCTTTTCCCATACCCTAAATTACAGGGTTTTCACGTAGGGGGATTGAAAATTTTTTCACTTAGAGGGCGGCACCTTTCAAAAGATTGAGAATCAGTGATCTGGAATATGCATATCACCTTTGATCAACAGTTAACATTAATATTTTAGCTGATCAGTATATATTTTGATATATTTTCTGTGATATTATATTAATGACGAATTAAATATCATATATAAAAATTATTGAGTTAATATGCCTTATAAAATTAATTGGAATGTAATTTTCTAATATGTAAATGAAATTATGTATTTACAGACATGAGTGTGACTGAAGGTACACAGTTAATTGAAAAATGCTTGAAGGAACTCAATCATCGTTTTCTTGTTAGTTTGCCTGTATTTAAAGTAAGGATGGTGGATGAAAAAGGAATACATGATCTTCCTGATATCAAACCTACTGAATTACTTGCAGCTGTGAAATAAGTGTATGTTTCCATTATAATAAAATAGTTCTTTTGTACTGAATATTGTGATCTTTTGTTTCTCATTTGTATTTTATTGGATTTAGAAATCATGCATAGAAGTAAAACGTTATTTCTAATAAACAATATTCATATTAAATGACAGAAATTCCTATTTTCGATCCTGAAGATGCTTGTGGAGAAACTGGAATTAGCGAGTTTTTGCAGGCTGATGGCTGTAGATATTGTCATTTATATGAAGCAGTAATTAATTGCAGTATTACTTCTAAGGATATGAGCAGTCAAATACTCAATGTAACGAATACGAAAAGAGAAAAATTATATTTTAATACATATCCCTAGGGCATATTTGTTTTGTATGATATTAGTGTTCTAAATTTAGTAATAAATGATGTTATAAATAGTTTAAAAATACACTCATATTCTTTTCCCTGCTGAGCTTTAGAGAAATTCTTTTGAAGTCTGTCTCCAATTTAATACTAAAATAATTATTACACTTCGCAGAAAAGTGAAATTGGAACAGTTCAACCATCACAGTATTCAACAGAAATTTGTGATAGACTTTATGAATTATGACAGTTTTGATTTTAAAATATTGTAACGAACAAACTTTCTTGTATAAAAATAGATGATTTTATATGCATATAAATTATTAATTGATGATTTGATGCCACAGACTTCACAATAAGTATGCTTGCAGACATTTCTAAGATAAAATATGAATATTAATTTTGTTTAATAATTCATCCAAATTGAAAAAACGTTTTATTATATTGGAGAACATATGAGTACTACTAAATTTGTTTGAAATATAGAGAAAAAAGTAACGAGACAAATCAGAATTGAAGTCTACAATTGAAATTTGATGAAAAACGTAGAATATGGTTGTTTCACTAGAAACATAGTGACAAATGACCATAAAACCTGTGGATAATTTAGAATTAAGATACTTTATATGTTACATGCACTTTAAAAATCACAAATTTGTCGACATCAAAAATTTGCTGTAATAATGATTATATTTTTGTCAAGAAGTAAAAATAAAACATGCTGAAAGAGGGTAACTAAAAAGACATACTTAGGACCGATGTCTATGAAGAGATGTTGTGGTTAAACAAGTATCTTTAACAGATAAATTTAAAAACGCATTTAAACTTATCTAATAGTTTAGTATTTCCTAACGTAGCAAAGATGAAAGTGCATTTTTAGTCCATTAGTCCAAAGGGGGCTTTGTCCCTGAAGGACTATTGTTTTCATTTTGCATCAAATCACTAAAAGCATTGTATCACTTTTCAAACTGTTGCCACCAAATATTGCAACTCTATATTAAAGTTAAATAATGAAGAATCTGCATAAATGGATGTATATTTCTCCAAATGTGATAAAACAAGACCTAGAGCCATTCAGTTTGGAATAACGTACGTTTCCACCCGAATATGCGCATCTGGAAGCCTGAATTTGGAATTTATTTTATTATCTATTTCATATTTTGTAAAACGTTAACGAATTTTTGATGAACAAACTCAAAAGATTTAAAAGCGAACAAAGGCAACACGCTACGGGGAAAAAAAGCCTTTTTATCTGCAGTGCGCGGAACTGTGTATCAGAAATTCTAAAGATGGACTTATTTTAAAGTTATTTTGCGATATTGCTGTTGAAGTCTCAGGTGCGAAGCACATGTAAACAGGCGCCTAGGCTGAAAAGCCATCATCCTGTGTATAACACGTGGGGAGAAGGGACATAACTTTCCTACCATAACATACTTGGAGGTGAGCAGAGAATTTAAAATCTAAATTCTCAATGAGAAACGGGAGATGAGACTTCATACCCACAGACGACTCAGGCGAACGCAGTTCGCGAAAAACAGGCACCCGCGCGGTTGCGCTATCCCAGACTAATATCTGTTTGAGATTTTCTAGCTGGAAATAGACATAGCATAGGATGCGATACAATAAAAATGCATGAAAAACAGTAGGAAAATAGATCGGCTTTTACAGAAATAGGCAAGAACATAATGTGCCTTGGTGAAAATTACAGATAAGACGTAGAAAGAGCATAAGAAGAGTAAAAGAAGTCGTCAGTCGATGATTCCAGCTATTCACTGTCGGAGCTACTCCTATTGGTCGAAGAAAGCACGAGTGCTGTAAGAACAAGTACAGTGTTATGGCAAGCGAGGGGCGGGGCTAGAGGATCGAAGTAAGGAGTGCAGGGGCCAATGAGGCACGAGCAAGCAAAATATTAACATACATAGGTCAGTTTTGAAGAAAATGCTGGTACTAACAAGTAAATGGTGAGATGCAGCAGAAATACCAAGAATACATTTCAGAATTATTAGAAACAGAATAGATTAACATACAAGGATATATATACTGATAGTGCATAAAAATTCAATGCATTACAGTTATACTTTATAAGAATGCAGCAAATTCGATCCATAAGGAGGATTGTGCAATAATCCAGTACTACAACTTATTATTAATTTTCTCTTTTCTCTCTCTTTTTTTTTAATTATATATGTATATATACATGCCCAAAATGAGCAGTAGACACATTTACATATTTTTATAATTTTTTTTTATAAGTTTGCAAGGAGTTTACACATAATGGACAGGCAGTTTACATAAATGAACAAATTAATAAGAGAATCACCGAAGCACTGCAAGTGGCCTTCTACGATATCGAGGGCTGTGATAATTGTATAAAAGCCTAGGGATCGTGCGATTTCTAGCACGGGGGATTCTTTTAATGAATCTTTTCGTTAAGTATTTGATGTAATCATTGAGCGTTGGTATGCTTAGTTCTCTATGCAAGGCCTCGTTACGTATGAACCACCTGCAGCGCGTGGCTTGTCTTAGAAAGGTATTCTGCTGCACCTGGAGTTTATTTAAATAAGTATGGCAAACAAAGCCCCAAACAGGACTTGCATAAGTCACAATTGGTCGTAACATGGCTTTATAAAGGAGTATCTTATTATCTAGCGATAATGCGCTGTCCCGAGCAATTAGGGGGGCGAGTGTAAGTTTACGTGCTCGGAACTTAGTGAGAACATGTTTAATGTGGGGCTTCCATGTAAGATGGCTATCCAAAATAATTCCTAGATATCGGGACTGCTTGGTCCAGGGGATAGGGATGTTGTTCATGATAATTTGCCAGTCCTCATTCGTTTTGTGTTTTCTGGTGAACAGAATTGCTTCCGATTTTTCCACATTCACCTTGATCTTCCATTTATGAAGCCAGGTTTCCAATGCATGTGTGTGGGATTGTAGTGCTTGCTTGACTGAACTAACAGATGCGCTTTGAGCAAGAATTGCAGTATCATCTGCGTACATAGCGAGTGCAGTATTGTGTGTGTGCGGTATGTCGTTCGTGTATAAATTATATAATAGAGGTCCTAGAAGAGACCCCTGTGGGACGCCACTGAGAATATCTCGGCGTGTGGAATATGTGCTATTTACACGAACGACGAAGTTTCTGCCATGCAGATAAGAATAGATGGTATGTATGATGTATGCAGGGAAACCCTGCAATATGAGCTTTGTTATGAGGCCCTCCAGCCAAACCCTATCAAAAGCCTTAGCAATATCCAGGAACACTGCCCCAGTCGTGAGCCGTTTTTGTAAACCAGACGAGATGAGTTCTGTGACCCTGTACAGCTGGTGAGTGGTGGAATGAGCTCTCCTAAACCCATGTTGTTGAGGAATAATGATATTTTTTTCTTCAACGTGCTGAAGTAGCCTTTGATGTATGATATGTTCAGCAATTTTGCTGAGTGCTGACAGCAAACTGATGGGTTGATAGCTGACAGGGTCTGTTGCATTTTTGCCTGGCTTTAACAGTGGGCAAACAATTGCAGTTTTCCAAGCCTGCGGAAAATATCCATGCTTGAAGATTAGGTTAATAATTCTTACAATTTTGAAGATCGTGATAATGCCCATGTTTTGAATCATTTTATTAGTGATTTTGTCTATGCCAGGACTTTTTCTTCTCTTGAGGCTGGTAATATGCGTAAGGACTTCTGATGGAAGGACTGGAGGTATGTTGCTTGCGTTGGTTTGTGATAGGAAATTTGTAACTGTAGCAGTGACAAAGTTTTCTGTTGTGGGATGAGAAATGTTGTGTATGTGGAACTGATTGGCGAAATGATCGGCAAGCGATTCGGCCTTATCAGTGTCGGTGTAAGCAATTCTTTGCTGGCCATTAAGGGGCGGAATAATATTGTGGCATCTTTTGTATTTAGCAGTAGCTTCCCAAATGGAGTTGTCCTCCGGGGTTAGCGACTGTAAATAGTTAGTCCAGTCTTTTTGAGTCTGTTGTCGTGTAAGGAGCCTGATTTCCTGATTGAGCTTATTCAGCAAAGCCTTATCAGTGGGGCAGCGACTGCGCTGCCATTCTTTACGTGCAGCATTCCTTCGTTTGATTAATCTTCTGATTTCCGCATTCCTGTGCAGTTTTCTGTCAGAAATGGCTTTGCTGCTCTTATCAAGGGCCGTGTGCATCTCAGAAGTAATCTCTTTCACCAAGCTATCAATCTCATTCCGATCATGTGTTGTACATGGTGTATAGTGCGTGTTGTTTAGGGCTTTGGTGTATGAACACCAGTTGGTGATAAAGGCCTGTTTGCCTGGTGTGCTAGGACGATAGATATCCAGCTGAATAATCACCGGATTATGATCCGATGATAGTTCGTCAAGTGCTTCAGCATGGTTATGTGTAATTCCTCTGGTTAGGAAAAAGTCCAAAATGGACGCAGTGTTATCGCCGTAGCGTGTAGGTGTGGGAGGAGCTGCGATGGTAATTCTGCCGAATGGGCAAATTGTTGAATTACACGTCCAAAGTAGTTATTATTTACACAGTTCCAATCGCGGTGGTGTGCATTAAAATCTCCACCTAGAATGATTCTATTGTTGAGTTGAGAGAGTAGCCTCAGGTCGGCTGCTACATGCTTATGTAATTGTCTGTTATGTGGAATATAGGTGGAGATAACTGTGAATGCTTGTGGAGTGCCTGGCATGACTGTAATAGCTAGGGCTTCAACTGCTAAAAGCTGTGGTAATGTTATGTGTATATGCGGAATAGAGCGCTTGATGAAAACGAGAAGTCCTCCTTCAGCATGTCTTGTACTTCTGACACGATCAAGGCGATACATGGAAAAATTATTAATACTGAACTGAACATTTGGACCAAGCATATGTTCTTGTATAAGGACAATATCAGGGTCGTACTCCTTTATAAATTCCCTAAATTCATGAATACGATGGAATAAACCGTGGGCATTCCATGTTACGATTTTAACGCCACTGGCCATAATTAATTGATGCTATTGAGCCCGTTAACATCCTCGATCAGACGATAGAGAATGTTTACTTTTTCACCTAGAGAGGTGCTATTTTTAATATTAAGTATTTCATTTTTAAATAATTGTGTAATTTTGTTCAAATCGGCACCAAATGCCTTCTGAAACTCAGACATGACTTGCATTAATTCAATAAATTCTGCAATAATGTTAAGATTAGCATTACCTTGAATATTTTCCTTAAAACTGATAGGTTTTTGTCTGCTCGTATTATCGGCCAATGGCGTTGTAGCAGCAGCAGTAGGGCGTGGCTGAGATCTTATTTCTTGTCTGGGCTGATTTCCTGTCCACCTATCTTACCTCCCTCTCTGCTGATAAATCGGCAGTCTGGAAGGCTACATCCAAATTAAAGAGATGCCACACTATTATTCCGCCCTTAAAAGGCCAACAAGGAATTGCCTACACCGATACTGAGAAAGCTGAGTCGCTAGCCGATCACTATGCTTCTCAGTTCTGCACAAACAACATCTCCCACACTCCAACAGATCACTTAGTTGCAAGTACACTAACACAGTTCACAACAAACCCACACACAAACAACATTCCTCTTGTCAGGCCGTCCGAGGTATACGGCTACATCGAAAAGCTACAAGTGAAAAAGAGCTCCGGATTGGACAACGTTACCAACAAAATGCTCAAGAACATGGGAATCCTCATGTTACTCAAGCTAGTCAATATCATCAACGCTATTCTTCGTCTTGGACACTTTCCTACGACCTGGAAGAACGCTGTTATCTCGCCGATTCTCAAGCCTGGGAAAACTCCTTCGGAGCCATCCTCGTACAGGCCAATCAGTCTTCTTTCAAGTGTCAGTAAAGTAGCAGAATTTATTTTGCTAAAAAGAATCTTACATCATGCTGAAGAGCACAAGCTACTAATCCCTGTACAGTATGGTTTCCGGAGGAAACACTCAACGGTTCACCAGCTCTACCGGGTGACTGAGTTCATCTCACAAGGTCTGCAAGACAAACAGGTTACCGGTGCCATATTTCTGGATGTAGCCAAAGCCTTTGACCGAGTCTGGCTTGAGGGCCTCATATACAAGTTCATCACTCTGGGTTTCCCAGAGTACCTCACCACAACCATACATTCCTATTTAAAGGAAAGACACTTCGTCGTTCGTATAAACAAATCACTCTCTAAACCAAGGGTCATCAAGGCAGGAGTCCCACAGGGGTCTCTCCTTGGGCCCATACTCTATAACATATATACGAACGATATCCCACAATCACCACACACCACCCTGGCTCTATATGCCGATGACACGGCAATTCTCTCCAAAAGCGCATCTCATGGCTCAGTCATACAATCACTACAAGACCACATCCATACACTTGAGTCCTGGCTACTCAAATGGAAGATAGCCATTAACGTAGAGAAATCCGAAGCGGTGCTATTCACCAGAAAGAGAATCTACGATGAAGATCTGCACATATTTATGAATGGCATACCTATCCCGTGGACTAAGCAGGCCCGTTACCTTGGCGTTGTTTTAGATAAAACTCTCACTTGGTCCCCACACATTACACAGTTATTAGCTAAATTCCGAGATCGTAAACGTACACTATCCCCATTAATTGCTCGGAATAGTGTTCTTTCTACCGATAACAAGATACTAATTTATACAACCCTTTTGCGGCCCATACTCACCTACGCCTGTCCTGTCTGGGATTACGCCTCTTATACTAACATCCAAAGGATCCAAGTTGTCCAAAATATTATTCTCAGGCAAGCAGTGAATTGCCGATGGTTTATTCGTAATTCGGACATTCACCGCGAGCTTAAAATTCCAGAAATTCACGTCTTAATTGCCAAATTGGCCGAAAAGTTCTTTAAAAATATCCCAAATGTTAGGAATGATACAATACCCATGTTAAGTTATGATTATGAAGCAAATACTAATAGAAAAAGACCATTAGCGGTCTTGAGACACACTACTTAATCTTATATACTTAATGTCTCATATGTCACATACCTCCATAGTTTACTATTTCTCCTTCAAATTTTTTAGTTACTTTTCTTTTGACACGTCTTTTTTTCAGTACTGGCTTTTCTTTTGCGCACTTATCTTCGCCTTCGGGCGGAGCAGCTATGGGCTGTTTCTTCGGTTCTGTATTGTATTCTCCCATGTTTTTTATTATGCCATAACATCACGATTATCTCAACCCGGTAGAAGATATAGCTTTCTTTTTTACAAGTGTTCGAAGATCCAAGGACTCGAAAATCGAAAATTTTGTTATCCTGGGATTGCGATAAAACGCGGGAGCCCGTAAAATGCGAAACTTCGTGTTGAGCCTGAACCGAGGTTTTTGCTGCCTGAGCGTAACTAAGTCCTGGCCTAGCAATTGAAGATTTTTGTTGTTTTCTAGCAGCAGGAAATCGTGGGCACCCACGGTAACTTGCAGGATGATCCCCAGAACAGTTTATACACTTGGGTGTATCCAGACGTCCTTTATCACAATCACGTGTTTGGTGATCTCCAGCGCATTTTACGCATTTGGGAGAGAAATGGCAATTGTCAGAACTATGATGCCATTTCTGGCAATTAAAGCACTGCGGTACTAAATTTTTAGCCGTATATTTTTCAATGGTAACCGAGAATCTAGATAGATCCTGCAGTTCATAAATATCATCTAATTTTTCATTTCTAAATAACTGCACTTGAAAAAGAGGCATGGGTGCCTTAGTTTTAAATTTAGTCATTTGCACCACCTTGTGCACATAGAAACCACGAGAACTAAGTGCGTGATGAATTTTGCCTGTGTCCATACTGGAGGGGAGTCCCCTAATAACAACTTTAATAGGCTTTTCATGCCTAAGGTTAACCAGGAAATGTTCAACTTTATTCTTTAAAAAGAATTCACTGATAATCCTATGATCATTCGGTGTGCGGGGTAGAATTTTCAAGAACTCACCGCTAATGCGGCCTAAAAATTCAACATTTGGTAATTTTTGTGCAAGTTCCTCTAAATAAACATCAAAAGGAATATCCTCTCCCGGCCTGACCATAATTGGGGGAGTAGCATTTGGGTTGCCCTGCTGCTGCTGTTGCATATTAACAATACTATTCTGATTATTTACATCTTGTAAACTTAGATTACTTAAACTATCAGTGACATGACTATCATTATTTACATTGCTAGTTACAGTATCATCAGAGTTAACAGTATTCTTGTCAGTTAAAACCTTATTTACATTACTATTTTTCAAAACATTTTCAGCATTCAAAACATTAAATTTGTTTCCAATAGAAATATCATTTTTAGCATTTATCATTTTAACTGCTCGGGCCGTTTTGGTTGGCTTAACAAAGCCATCACTATCACATGAATCAGCAAGCCGAGACTTGCGTTTGGCCGTACTGCGAGAATTATTCACAGAAGAAGCATTTAGCTCAGAATTTTTAGTTTTAGGAGCATGCACATTCATAGGAGCATTAGAAATCTTATCAGTTTGTTTATCATTACTATTTTCATTATATACTAAATTGGTTTTAGCATTTAAGAATTTTTCATCATTATCTGCCATATTTTTACTACTATTTGCATTATCTCTATTATTAGCATCATTAGAATAAACAACATTGATAACAGGAGTAGTACCAGCATTTACATTTTGCAAATTAATATGGGGAAAATAGCTTGCCAAAACACTGCACTTACCTTCGTAATCCAAAATGCTTTGTCGAATCGCGTTGGCTTGTCTATTCAAATCAGCAATTGCAGGGCTCGGTGGGTCAGCACACGATCGTATCCGCTCCATGTCCAAAATCATATCCTTACAAAATTCCAATTTTCCGCGAAGTCTCACAATTTCCTTTAAATATCCAATATAATCCTCATCGGTAATAGAGAAATCCAAAACAGGCGTATCCATAGCGTTTGCCGAAGCAGAACCACAGTCCATATCATGATCATCAGAATCAGTAGGTAGCGGGGGAAAATCATCCGTAGCCGGAGCGAACTCCGTCGTTATCACGTTCTGAGACGTTCCCGGAGGAGCCTCTTCCGTCTTATGGCAGGCGAAACTTACCAAAATAGGAAAAAGTAGAATGTATTTGATGGTGGGCGGAGCTAACTGAATGCAGCGCAATCTGATTGGCCATAAGTAGTCGTAGTGAGTCTTTACTGAATTTAATTTTCAGCTTCTGCGAATTTTATCAGTATCATAGCTGCTTCAAATCCAAATTGTAATTTATCTGCAGAAGTCTTAGCTTGCTTGATTTTCCCGATAATAGAGATAACTGTTCTGAGGAATGCATTGACTTTTTCGTCTTTAATCCAGGAAACCGCGTCTTCTATGTTTTCGGGTGGCTGAGGGATAGTGCTTTTCAGCTTCTCGCTGTAAAGTATTGTCGGTACGTTACTGGGTGTGGCAGCGTTTAATATATTTGGGAAGTTTTCTTCGTTTAATTTTGGTGCTTGTTGCGGAGGTTGATGTTTCTTTCGTTCAAACTTCCTTTGATATTCTTTGCATCCTCTGTAACTGCTAACATGATTTCCTTCACAGAAAATACATTTTGGCTGTTCGTCCGGCTTCATGGCGCATTCGTTGCTTCTATGAGGGAGTCCGCACTTCACGCATCTTGTAGGATTGCTGCAAAACATTTGTGAGTGGCCATACTGCTGGCATCTGAAACACTGGATAGGTCGTTTTTTTGGGTTGAATTTTTCAACTGTCGCCGGGAAACTGAATAGGTTGTTTAGATTAAAGATCTGATTTCCTTCATTGGTTCGCTTTAATTCCAGGAGGTAAATCGGGAGCTTGATATTCTGATTTTTTTGCTTCTTCGTAAATTGTTTGACTTTTATAACTGGGAATTTTCTTCGGTTCAACTCCTGCAGGATTATTTCTTCGGTATAGGTGGGTGGTATATTCTTTAGTATTGCTTTAATTGGTTTTTCACATTCGTATCTGTACGTGTGATGCGGGATGTTCTTCTCGATCAGGACTTGATTTATTCGACTGTAATCCTTTAGATTCTTTGTATAAAGATGTATTGATTTTGCCTTCAGTTGGCACTCCAGTCCAGTCCAGTCAAGTATTGCCGGAATATCGTAGCAATTGCACGATGTGTCCGGCTCCTGATAATTTGCCCAAAAGGCACATGATATGGGTAGGTCCAGGTAGGGGAAATACATACACGAAAAAGGAGGGGGGGTGACCATGCATCACCAGGTTTAGAAAAACCAAAAATGATCACAATCGGCGCAGCGACAAGGAGAGAGAAAACGCAAAACCAGACAAATGGCCTAGAGCGCAAGAAATATAAAACGCATAATATGAAATTAAATACAGACACAAATATAAAATACAAACATAAAGAAATACAAATATGCAATGATAAAAATACAAATATGCAATGATAAAAATACAAATACAAAAATAGTGAAAATAAAGTTGAATAAGTAGAATATATACATTACGTACAGACCAGCAAATAGCTAGCAAAAGTAAGCGTCAAGTGCTTTACATGGGAAACTTTAAATCACATATATGTGCGGTATAAGGTCTGATATATCTGTCCTCTATGAGAATTTCATAGTCAAGGGTGTTGAAGATCTCGAGGTGTGGGCAAGTGAGAGCCTTGTTGAAGAACTTGTCATTAATTCGAAGAAGATAATCTTTGACAGTTTCAATCTTTAAATCTCTGTGTAACATATCGTTGGACACAAAGTAATGGGCATTCGTAATCAGCCGTAAAAATTTGTTTTGCATAACTTGTATTCTGTAGAGGTCGCGTGATGTAAAAGCTGCCCAGGCCGGGGAGGCATAAGAGAAAATAGGGCGCACTATTGCCGTATAAAGGTGCTTCTTACGTAACAAATCCAGTTGCGAATACTTTCCTAAAAGCGGCATAAGGCTTTTCATAACAATTACGGTCTTGTTTCGGATGTGATTGAAGTGATCAGTCCACGTAAATTTGTGATTAAAAACCACACCTAGGTAATTGGCCTTTTTTACAATTGGGACTTCTACGTCGAAAAGGGTAAGTCTGACATTTAAGGACTTTTTAGCCTTCTTCTTGCTAATAATGAGTAATTGCGATTTAGTTGCATTTATGGCGATTCGCCATTTGGTGCACCAATGCTCTATGTGCGGAATTGTTTCTTGAAGTTTAGCAATTGCAATGGCCGGACTTAGGGATCTCACCGCCAGCGCCGTATCATCGGCGTAGCACCCCAGGTAATTATTTAATCCAGTAAATGGTTTCGGGAAATCTGACACATAAAATATATATAAAATTGGGCCAAGAATAGAGCCTTGGGCCACGCTGGCATTTAATCTTCTCTGCGTAGAAGTATCTTGTCCGATATTAACAAAAAATTTTCTATCTTTAATAAATGAGTATATAAGTAAAGTCATCTCCCGATCAAAGTCATTTGCAATTAGCTTGAAGATAAGCCCCTCATGCCAGACGCGGTCGAAAGCTAGTTGGCACTATCACTATCACTTTTACTGGTTTAGCGGCATTTAGTAGAATTCTACTTTGACCACTGCTTTTGGAATATTTGCCCTTAGGCGTTGGAATAAATAAAAATAAAGGCGATACCACCACGCCGTCCACGGCGAAGCTAATACAAATACTCGTAGTATGTGAGAATGGTAGGGAGGGGCTAGGAAAGCTGTTCGAGCTGTGATTGGTTGAGAGTAGACTCAGTTGCAACTGCTGTGATAAGCGTCGTTTGGCATAATCGAAATTGTAGAAAAATGGCATAATCTTGCAGGAAGGAATCTTTTGCTGAAAATAAATGGCAGTTTTCATAATTTAAAATCAAAAGAGAGTTGAAATTTAATTGCAAAGGCTCGCTAGAAAAGTATTCAAAACTTGTGGTATTGCAAAATATGATTGGTTTGTAGAGTCATGTGACAAGGTCACCACTGAGATACTGTCCATGCAGTATGCTGCTTAGTTAGAAGTGTTAGATAAAACTTTTCCAAGAAGAAAAGAGTTAGAGATTAAATAAAGCACTTTTTGAAAGAAAATTACACAAACACAGTTCTTGAGCACATTTTACACATTCTTGAAGCACAAAAATGAACACAGAGTTAAAGAAGCAAAGTACAGAGTTAGATGAGAAACACAGTAGTAAATAGGAGTTTTTGTGGTTTAGTAACTTAATAGTTATTAAGTTATAATTGTTTTGTTCACAATTAAGAGAGATCTCTTAATGATTGTTCTTGAACACTAAATCACGGTCTTGGTACATTATTATCACTCGGTTATATAAATAAAGTTGTTGAATATATAAATATAGTTGTTAAATAATTTGCTATATACACTATATACATGACTTTGCAAGGGATCTGGAACCGATCATGTCCATTTTGAGAGGCAAAGTTCAATTAACTAAATTATAAATAAATTTATAATTTATAATTTGTAAAATATATTATACTTTTTATTATGTACAATATATATACAGTATTTACAGTTTACCATTTGGTATTGTGGAAGATGGCTCTGGGTCGTTTTGAAGCAATTTCAATAGTTGGATCATAGTTTTGTTGGCACTCATACGGTGCTGTGCAGTTTTTCTGGAGTAGTGCGTCTATTTCCATCCAATCAGTTTCATCGCTGGGGAATACAATGGGCGGGAGTGGGGATTCTTCTTTCGCCCCTCCTTCTGCGTTCTTAGTTACGAGCTCCTGTAGTATTTGGAAACGATTTTCTTGTGCTATTTCCATGGGCGCCGGGGAGTCAGGTACTTTTGCCACTTTTTTTGGCGAAATCCAGGGTCCTTCTGGGTTAGACTTAGTTGTTGTTTGGTTAACTGGATCTAGTTGCTTGTTGACTTGTATATTATTTTTCCTTATGTGATTCACAACCTTCTTGCTTAGTTCTTCTGTTTTGCGGAGCTGCTCAACGAGCAATTTCCGTTTTTCCTCTTCGTCTGTGATAGTTTCCAGTTTTGCTAACATCTTGAAAAGGGCTGTTTTGTCGTTTTCCTTGAGTTGCTGCTTCAGCTCTTCTTCCGTAATCTCAATATCAGGTTCCGATTCTGCTGTTTTAGTCTTCTTATCCATTGATTCCATTTTACCTTTCCCTTTGCCTTTCCCTTTGAGTCGTGATTCTTTTAGGAATTCCTCTCTCCTGGATGTGCTGGGTAACGAAAGCGTTGAATTTTCTGAATCCGATAAATCACTTCTATAGTCATCGTCTGTTAAGGGTGTCCTAAAAAAGGACATGATAGAGAAGCGACACCAAAAGAGTCTAGCTACAGTTCGATAAGGATCAGGCTAAGCAGAAATCACTGACCGCCTACAGGACTGGGTCAGTACAAGAACAAGTGTGCAGAAAACTGAAAAGCGTCCTACACGCTCGGGAGCTCAGCTCGGAATGATTGCTGTTGAACTGAATTTTATGGTTTAAGTGCGAATAATGCGATATTTAATAAGCAAAGGTAACACACTAAATGTTAAAAAAAGTCCCTTTGGACTTGATTTAAAATCTGAAACCTTTCAGATTTTTTTTTATCATCGGAGTTGAATTTTAGCATGATTCCCCCCTTCCGGAACGTGGGATCCGTGACTAACTCAATTACCTTTTATCCAGAATATCCGAAGGGAATGTTCTTGTCGAGGCAAGAGGATTTTTCATTTCCACCACAATCAGTTTTGCAGAAATAAGAAGGTGTGAATTCCTTTTTTCCTGCGTTAATGAATTCTGTACCCCTGGTTAGAGTGTTAGACGTACGACATTACCAAAAGAGAAGTCTTCTATAGTGAACAAATGAAAATATTGTTATGGATTTCGTATTTATTTTAGAATTATCATTAAAATTGTTTATTTACTCCTACAACGCAGATGATTTTTGAAGAAAAAGCTACGTTGGAAAATTAACAATATAAGAGCGCGTACATTTAATATTTAATAAATAAATATCTCGTAATTGCTGTTGCCATGCAGAAAAATCAAGATATTTATAGATTTTCCGAGAATGTTCTCGTGAATACTTAAAACACCTCAGCTCAGTTGCTGTTGTTTTAAGCGAACTCTTTGTGTACTTAATGCTGTTATTGATTGTAGCGAATTCGCTGTGAGATTGAGATATTGTAAAAATATCTCTGAGGAAATATTGTTTTATATCTTGTAAAATGAGTAAATTTTATTAACTTTTGAAGGACTTGTGCATTCAATCAAACCATTACGAATCCGTACACACGCAACAATTTTTGGTATCAAAAGTGTGGGTTTGAATGCAATTCACTAGAACAAATGTGGCAGCCTTTGCTGCATTTAAAGAACAGATTAAAGCTGGCCAAGATTCCGTTAAAGAGGAGATAGAAGCTTGTCAAGTTTCCTTTAAAGAAGATATGAGAGCCATTTAAGAAAAGATGGAAGAAATGAAGGCTGTTCAAGACCAGATTAAAGCAAGTCAAGGGGAAATGAAAAGAGAAATTACCCGCGTAATAGAAAATAAATTCAAGGCTATGGAAGGCAGAATTGGCGCTGTTAAAAATAAAGTTGAACACATTGAAGAAAGAGTTGATTCTATAAAAGATCAAATAGAATGAAGAGTTTTTACTGTGGAGCAACGAATCGAAGGAAGAGTTTTGCCGTCCAACAACAAATTGATGACAAGGCTTCTGCAGTCGCCAAAGAAGTTAATACCCTTAAGAAATTCGTAGCGGCAGCAGAGAGCAATTCTGATAGTTTTAAATTTTTACCCATGCTTGCTCGTCCCTCCTTGAAGATATCCACACATAATGGAAAGACCTCTTGGCAAGTGTATAAGAGAAAATTTTCTATACTCGTGGGGGCGAATGGATGGGTTTCCGAAGCTAAGGCCTACCATCTGGCCGCTTCACTGAGAGCAGACGCAGCGGATATCCAGCACACTTCCAGAAAACCAGAGACTAGACTTCGAAGCTCTATCCAGCGCATTGGACCTGCGCTTCGGGGAGAAATGTTTGAAAGAGTACAGTAGACTTCAATTAAAATCCCGCCAACAGAAGCCCACCGAAACACTGCAAGAGCTCGCCACAGATGTTGAAAGGCTGTCTCTGAAATTCAAGGCAACGCAGCAAGCAACTCGTAGAGACCACCACCCAATCAGAGTTGCCAGGAACCAGTGGATCAAGTCGCTGCTCATCTAGATGAATTAACAAGACAACAGAATACTTTGCAACGGAATATTGGCGACAAGTAACCGACTGCAAAGTGCTGAAAATGCGGTGCTGAAGGCCACATACGAAGAAACTGCAGAACATGCCAGGACACGGATGTTAAAACTGTGCCTATCAAGAAGGAGGGAAACTAATTAGTGACCATCTTGCGGGGCTAAAGTTGCCTGAGAATGAAAAGCCCCAGTTTATAGCGCTTCAGATTTTTGCAGTGAATGGCGGCAGTAATGGACTTATGGGACACATCAATGGAGTTCCCTACAATATCACGATCGACACGAGAGCCAATGTTACCATCATCCGAAAAGACTTGTCTCAACAACTCAACGCAAACTTATCTGAACGCTGCGTTACCATCTAGACTGTGTCAGGCGAGAAGATCGACATCGGCGGAAAATTAAACGTTAACATCACGTTTGGAAGTGTCGCTTACCATCACACGGGTATGTGGGCAATATCACACAGATCCTTGCATACTCGGATGGGACTTTCTAAAGAAATACAATTTTTCTTTGGATTTTGAAAATAACAAACTGCATTCTACCTCTGAGGACATAGCCTTATTCGGAATTAATGATGAAAGAGTTAAATCTGTCCACAAAATCATAGCACAAAATAATATCACAATGCCGGCAAGAACAGAATTTTTACTTCCTGGATCCATAGCCGAAAATAGAAATTTCGGCTACGGCATCATAGAATATCACAAGAACTGTAATAGCAAAAAAGGAGTACTCGTAGCCTCTGCACTCGTCAACCTATCGCGAATCGTTATTCCGGTGAGAGTTGCCAACATAACTCAAAAGGCCAGAGTTATTAAGAAAGTGAAGTGGTGGCAGCATGTGCTCCAGTGATCAGGGTTAAACGAAACATTAACACTCCAGAATCCGTGTCTTCAGAGAGCATTACAGCGGAGTTATTGCAGAATACGCAATTAAACGATGAAGAGGGGAATGCTGCCGGACGTGTCATTCAAGAACTTCAGGATGTTTTCTCCCGCTCGTCTTCTGACGTGGGTCGAACCATTTTGCGCAACATAGAATCGATACCGGTGATTATCCACCACTCAAGCAACTTCAAGGACGTCTATCGATTGCTAAACAGAAAGAGGTACGAACATTTTTAAAGGACATGCAAGAAAGCGATATCATCGAGCCTTCAGCAGGTCCGTGGGAATGTCCCATCGTCCTTGTCAGGAAAAAAGAGGATTCAACAAGATTTTGCATTGACTATCGCCGGTTGAACGAGGTTACGAAGAAAGACAGTTACCCTCTTCCCAGGACTGACGACATTCTGGAAGCAAGTGGCTCTCGACACTTGATTTAAAGAGTGGGTATTGATAAGTAGAAATACATCCTGATGACCGAGAAAAGACGGCATTTACTACTGGACAAGGACTTTGCCAGTTCAAGGTGATGCTGTTTCGATTATGCAATGCAACGGCTTACATTCGAACGCCTAATGGAGTCTGTTTTGAAAGGTCTTTCCTACGTAGCCTGTCTGATATACCTGGATGACATCATTATCGTCGGGAAGAGTTTCGAAGAACATCTAGAAAATCCTAGAAAGGTACGTCGGAAACTGAAAGAAGCCAATCTAAAGTTGAGTCTCGCTAAATGCAAATTATTCAGACAGAAAGTGACTCGGACATGTCATCCCTGCTGAAGGTGTGCGCACGGATTCTGAAAAAGTGTCAGCAGTTAAAGACTTGAGACGTCCCGAAAATGTCCACCAGCTGAGAAGCTTTGTATGGCTTTGCACCTACTATAGGAGATTCGTGAAGGATTTTTCATCCATTGCAAGACCCCTTCACAAGCTGACAGAGAGCAAGCAAACGTTCTTGCGGGCAAAAGAATATGAGGATGCATTTAAGAATCTGAAGGAAGCTTTAACATCTGCTCCAATCCTGACGTATCCTCAGCTCGACAGACCATTTATTCTCGACATGGACGCGAGTAATGAAAATGTCGGCGCTGTTTTGCCCCAAGAAATAGAAGGCTAAGAATGTGTATAGTGGCTTACTGGAACAAGAACCTCTCTAAACCGAAGAGGAATTACTGTGTCACCAAGAAAGAGTTGCTCGCCATAGTCAAAGTCGTAGAACATTTCCATCGTTATCAAAACGGCAGAAAATCCCCGCTCCGCATGGATCATGCATCATTGGCCTGGGTTTTAAATTTCAAGAATTCTGAGGCTCAAATAGCCAGGTGGATAGAGACTCCAGGAATATGACATCACTATCCGTCATCGGAAGGGATCATCGCGCGGAAACGCTGACGCCTTGTCTAGAAGACCTTGCCCAGAAAACTGCCGATATTGTTCCAGGGCTGAAGCTAAATACCAGCTGCTTAATCCGGTCCCACAACAAATCACAACATGGGCTGATCCAGACCCATAGAGTGACAAAGAAGTCAGGAAAGACCACCTGGAAGACCCTCATATTAAACCCTTAATTAATGGAGACTTCAAACACAAATGGCAGGACATTTCGTGCTATAATCCCAAGACAAAACAATATTGGGGTCTCTGGGAGTCACTTCATATTCGAAACGGCGTCTTTTATCGGGATTTCGAATCGGATGATAGGAAGACTTTCCGATGGCAACTGATATTTCCAAGATTCCGGATATCCTTAAAGAACTACACAGCAGCCCTCCAGGAGGTCACTTCGGAATAATGAAGATCTTGCACAGAGTTCGAGAGCGTTTTTACAGAAATAATGCAAAGGATGACGTACAAAAGTTAAGCCGATCTTGCGATGCCTCTGCACGTCGGAAAGGACTGAAGAAACGCAGCCGAGGGAAGCTGCAACGTTACAATGTAGAAGGACGTTTTGAACGTATCGCATTTGACGTCTTAGGACCTCTTCCACGCACTGTTGATGGCAACAAATACATCTTCGTTGTCATTGATTACTTCACCAAGTGGCCTGAAGCGTACCCTATTCCTGATCAAGAGGCTGTCACAGTGGCAGACATGATGACACAGCACTGGATTTCCAGGTTCGGAGTGCCTCTTCAGTTATATTCAGATCAGGGGCGGAATTTTACCTCAGCAGTAATCAAAGAACTCTGGAAGCTACTCGGCATTGACAAAACCCAAACGACGTCTTTACACCCCCAGTCGGACAGCTTGGTAGAGAGCGTCAACCTAACCATCCTTAATAACCTCTCGTTAGTAGTTTCCAGAAACAAACAGGACTGGGACAAGAATTTACCACTGCTTACCACAGTGCTGTCCTCGAGACTACCGGCTATTCCCCATCTCAGATGCTTTTCGGTCGTCACCTTCGTCTGCCATGTGATCTTTTCCTTGGTCGCCCTTCGGATGCGCCTTCATCGCCGGAGAAATACATTCAAGATCTCCAAGTGAAGTTAGAAGTGGTGCACAACTTTGCACGAGAGCAAGTCAACTTGGCGACGGAGAAGATGAAAACCCGATACGACACCAAAGCTACTGGGCGTCCATTCAACGAAGGACACAAGGTTCGGTTGTGGAATCGGAATCGACGAAAAAGAGTCTGTTCTAAACTACATTCACCTTGGGATGGTCCGTACACAGTCCTCAATAGGCTGAACGACGTTGTGGTTCGGATCCGTAGTCATCGAACTTTAAGCCTAAAGTCGTTCATTACGACAGGTTAGCTCCTTACTATGGCCATAGTACGTAGTGTATACAATTGTAAATAGTAACGTAAATAGTATAAGACCATGGTCCTTTTTGTATTTAGTATCTGATAATATTTGATTTGTATTTGGTGTTTGATGGTACTTGATTTGCTGAAAGTTACTTATTGTAATTATTGTTTATTTTGTTATTGTAATATAATGTTTATTATTGCTTTGATGCCTTAAGGCCTCATTCAATTGAAACAGCGATGATCACTCAAACAGCGATCGTTACATTCAGCATTAGCGATCACTTTTGGAAATGAGTGATTTTTCGTATGCAATTGAAACGCTTCGCTACCAGTCAAACTGGTAGGGGTTGCCGGAGGTTACTTGATGCGCGATGCTGTTTATCACGTGGTCGGAATTTGCCTTGTTTTCGAAGTAACGAATGACAGGGATCCTAGGGATGCAGGTTGACTCGTCAGTCATGCTGTAACCGTTGTTTAGGGTTGCGATTCAGGTTTGGTGTGCCCTCTTTGGCTTCTCAGCGCTATTTTTTCAAAGTTTTATCTATGAAAAGTTTTCAAAAGGTATAACTTTATTCTAATTGTTTTATGAAAATACCTACATTAAAAGACACATTCCGTTTACACAAATCACATTAACATGAGAAAAATATAGGTCAGGTAAGTTACTAATGCATACTGAAAAAAAAGGGATTCGAAAGATGTTTTAAAGCAAAAGAAAACAAAACATTTGCACTATAACAACTCAAAAATATATTGTGTTGTATTCTAAAAGGAAACTTCTTGATACATAATAATATAAATTAAATATATATAATACATAAAACTCTAAAATGAATAATGTTCATAACTACAGTGGTGGCCAAAATTGTGGACACTTCTGGAAATTTTTATGTTTTTGAAATTTGTATGCTTATAGTAAACGTTACGTTTCACAAAATGCAAACTTGTATATATCATTTTAAAGAGAATTTATTACTGAATTCAATACAAAACACAAAATTCAATTATTTGCAATACAAAAAAGTTAAACGATAATAGTTATCGATATACATTAGATAGTGATGATTGCAGTGAGTTATCAGTACTTAGTAGGGTACCCTTTATTTTTGATTACAGCTTCACATCGACGTTTCATTGAGCTGACAAGAGTTTTAAGCTCTTCTTTCGTTATTACATGATGCCAGGAAACAATTATAGCCTCAATTAGTTCCCTTTTATTTGATGGGCGCCTCATTCGGACAAGAGTTTTCAAACGGTGCCACAAATTTTCGATAGGATTGAGGTCAGGACTGTTTCCTGGCCATGACAACAATTTAATGCTCTTTGTACGAAACCACTCTTTCGATATTTTGGCCGTGTGGCAAGGAGCAGAATCCTGCTGAAAAATAAACGAAGCATTGTTGGGAAAGAGATCTCTGATGGAAGGTAGAAGTTTTGGTTCTAGAATAGTGTCAATGTATTTTCTGGCATTCAGTGTTCCATCGATGACATGAAGGCGACCAATACCATCTGCTGACATGCATGACCAAATCATAACACTAACTGGGTTCTTCACAGTTGCTTGAATGCAGTCAGGATGTAGCTCTTCTCCTATTCTACGTCTTACATATTTTCGCCCATCACTACCGAATAACGATATCTTAGTTTCATCACTCCATATAACTTGTGACCACTGATCATCTGTCCAATTAATGTGTTCCTTTGCCCACTGCAGTCTTTTTTTTTTCGTTGCTGAAAATTAAGATAAGGCTTTTTTCGTGGAATTCTACCTCTCAGTCCAACATCTGTTAATCTTCTCCTGATTGTTCTTGAACTGACAGAAACACCAGCATCATTCAGATCACTTCTGATGGTCGCTGATGACATTTTTCTATCTTGGAGACATAGTCTTTTTATTCTTCTGTCATCAATAGATGTGGTGCACCTTTTTCGGCCTTTTCCTTCTTTGTTTTTTATTGAATTTGTCTCCTGATATCGTAAACAAAACTTTCAGACTCCAGATGTAGTCACTGAACCACCCACCTGTCTTGCAATTTCAGCATAAGAAAGACCACTTCCTCGTAACACAATAATATTACATCTCTTTCTAGGTGTCCAATCTACTCTTTTATTTGATGTCATTGCTTCTTGACTAAATATTAAAAATTTTTTACAAAAATTCCTACTTGTAATTGCAGTGTATAAGAAACATGTCCTCCTTCTACAGAACAAAGCAAAATAATGAATTGTTTCAAGTGTAAACATGATGTCAGCTTCTACTGGTAGTTACTAACATTTGATTGGTTCTCAGAACAAGAACAGTGATTGGCCAGGAAAGCTAGACATTACAAACCATTTCATAACTGTATTTTTTATTTATATTAAAGTACATATAACTTTTTTGTATTGCAAATAATTGAATTTTGTGTTTTGTACTGAATTCAGTAATAAATTCTCTTTAAAATGATATATACAAGTTTGCATTTTGCGAAACGTAACATTTTCTATAAGCATACAAAGTTCAAAAACATAAAAATTTCCAAAAGTGTCCACAATTTTGGCCACCACTGTATATAATAAATACCAACACCATATCATGGTACATAACACTGCTATAAAAGGAAGAATATTTGATTAGAAATATTTAACATTTATTTGAAAACGTAGAAGAGTGAAACATAGAGATGATAAGAAATATGAATACAAATTATGCAACTTAAGAAACAATAAGAAGTTATTGCAATATTATAAGACCGATTATCAAGTAAATATAATTTATTAATTCTTTTATCTCAGTAATAAGTTTTTCATTAAAAATTTTAGCAGAGAATGCCAAGACAAATTTATTATTGGCGCCTTTGATGCAAGGTCACACAAAAATAAACATGATTTAGCAAATTTATGAAAATATTAAAATCAAAAGTATTAAATTACAGTAACATATATTATTAAATTATTTAATTACACATTGAAAAAGCAATTTTCTTATAAATTTTAATTTTTTTATGAAAACTAAATTAAATTAAGAATGAGTGACTAAGCTCATTCAGCAGTTTAAAACATATTTCATGTTCATACATTGGAAACAAATTGACAGAAAATTTACAGTTAAATGAAAGAGCTGGAAATGCAGTCTGCATGATGCATAAAATACAGTCAAAATTATTCGTTAAATACTTAAATTGATGCTTACTTTCTTCAAAATGAATATAAATACAATATATTTATATTACTTTACAGGAAACATTATATAATGCATGATTTTAATCATATTATCCAATGTTTACACTTTTTTTTAACATTGGGGCCAACTGACCGATTTGGCAAAAATATAACAGGGTAAAAAAATAACATATGATTTTAAACCGTGAATCTCGCATTAAAATTAAATAAAAAGCACACTTTATAGTTCTGATCATGCACAAAGTTGAAATCAAATGTAAAATATAATTCTTTAAACTTTATCCGTTCGCGATTAATAACAATAAAAGTAATCACATCAAGATTTGTGGTATCTGTGTATTGACCACGCAGACACATTCTGCAATTCATTTTACACATTTAAATCAATTTGTCATTAATTAGCAACATTTAAATGAAAATACACATTTTGCTGAAAGATGAATGCTTATTTTTTTAACAATATATGAAAACATACGAAGCTGAACTTACTTCAAAAGCGCACGCTCCTGTGCTCGGAATCCATTCCAAATGGCGAGAATTAATTACCCATTTTCTTCATTTTTCGGGAAACAGAACACACTTAAGTTATTTTTGGAATGATATGAATAACTTGATGCAGCGCATCCACCAATATTTCTCAGCAATTAGGTCGCAATCCATCAATACAAATGTAAACAACACAGAACTAAATCAATGTCCACTAGCAACAAGTCCGCTTCATTTACATATAACAGTGATGATGAGTCAGCTCCCCTTGCTAGGAGCCTTACACACTCTGTACTTTGATATAAATTGCTGCCCATTCATTAGATCTAAAGGATTGCCCTTAAATCCTAAGTACCTTGGCACACTTGAATTCTGTCCTCGTGAAAGCACAAACAACACAGCCGCCATATTGATTCGATCGTTTACGCCGCGGAGTGATGGATTCGGAGTGATCGCTACGAGAACGATCGATCGTGAGCTCAGAGTGATCGTTGCGTTTCAATTGAGTACCGAAACAGTAAAACCGATAGCAACTGATGACGTATCAGGACTAACGATCGCAAAATGTTTCAGTTGAATGAGGCCTTTAGTTGTAATTTTGGCTTCCTGTCCAGGGATTGTACTGCTCGGGACGTGCAGTCCTAGGGAAAAGGGCAGTGGTACGAATTTCGTATTTATTTAGAATTGTAATTAAAATTGCTTTTTTTTCCCGTACAACGCAGACGATTTTTGAAAAGAAAGCTACGTCGGAAAAGTAAAAGTACAAGAGCGCGTGCATTTAATATTTAATAAATAAATATATCGTCATTGCTCTTGCCATCCAGAAAAGTCGAGATATTTATAGATTTTGCGAGAATGTTCTCGTGAATAATTAAAAAGCTTTTAAAAAAAGCACCTCATTTCGGTTGCTGTTGTTTTAAGCGAACTATTTGTTTACTTAATGATGTTCGCTACTACTACACTGGTGTGCAAAACTTAAGCAACAATGTAAAAATTTAGCAGATAGCCATGAAATTGCCGAAAAGGAGGTCTGAAGATTAGTACAATTAACACGTAAGTCAGTAGAAACGTCATGCGTATGCAAATATCAGGAACGAAACATCAGAGGCGACGTGAGCATACACAAAACGCGTGATGTCGACGCGCGCAGCTCAACAATAGAATAAAAGGAAGGACGGAGACGCAATTCAACAAATTCCCTGCAAGTGCCAGTGAATCAGTTCGTGAAATATGGCTAGAAGACATCACTTGGACGACTTCACACGTGGAAGTATGATCGGAAAGCTGGAGGAGGAGCGTACTATCACTAGTGTAGCTGCAGAGTTCGGAATCAACAAAAGTGTCGTTTCGCGCGCTTGGAAAGCGTTCCAAACCACAGGTACAGCTGTTAGAAAGGTTGGTGGTGGCCGCTCGAGGACGACATCTGCATGGGATGTCCTGCAGGCGAAAACAGGCCGACAGCAGTCAGCAAGCGCCATTTCTCAGCAACTCTGTAGAGCAACGGGGCGACAAGTGTCGCGGTTTACTGTGGCCAGAGACGCCTTCACAAAGGGGGCCTATTCGCCCGCCGTCCTGAACGCTGCCTCCCGTTGAAAGTTGACCACCGTTTACAGTGGTGCAGAGAGCACAAAAACTGGACAACTGATCAATGGAGTCGTGTCCTTCTTACGGATGAGAGTTGGTTCAGTACCAGAAGCGATTCTCAAGGCGTTTTGATTTGGAGAGAGGTCGAGACCCGGTTTTATCCCAGTAACATCAAGGAAAGACACCTTAACGGTGGTCCTGGAGTTCTTGTCTGGGGAGGCATTATGCTGAATGGGCGAGCTGAGCTCCACGTTTTCGACAGATGGTCTGTAACCGGGGATCGCTATTGTGAGGAGCTACTCCTTGCCCATGTGCGTCTGTTCCGAGGTGCCATTGGCCCAGACTTAATTTTTATGGATGACAATGCACGGCCACATCGGACTCTTGCTGTTTCTTGCTGTTGAGGAGCTACTGGAAAGTGAAGATACCACTCGAATGGATTGGCCAACGTACTCCCCAGATTTAAATCCCATCGAACATGTGTGGGATGCTTTGGGGAGACGCATTGCAGCACGCTTACATCCTCAGGAGAACACCCAACAACTCAAAAAGATGCTGATTGAGGAATGGGCACTCCTACCGCAAGAAATGTTGCACCAGCTGGTTCTGAGTATGCGGAGGCGGTGCGAAGCAACCATTGCAGGGAGGGGAGGACATATCTCATATTAAGGAACACCTGCTTGTTGTTCTTCCGCTTGGATAGACAATCATGTGTCACGATACTATGCATTTAATAAAGCTTGTTTTTGTTTGATTCCATACCGTATGCATTGTATTCCTTTTTTAGCTCCGATGCTTTCGTCACCCTTTACGTACATAATACTCTCCTTCATGTCTCTCAGTTGATTTATCGTGGAGTTATGGCAAAAAACCCTGTTGTTGCTTAAGTTTTGAACACCAGTGTACTGTAATTCGCTACTATCAGTAGCTAATTCGTTGTGAGATTGAATTAGTTTCTCTGTTTGAATCGAGTTATGTTTAACGTTTGATATATTATGATACTGTACGAATATCTCTGAGGAAATATTTCAGCATTTTGTTTTATTTCTTGTGGAAAAGAATTAATTTTATTAACTTTTTAACGACTTTTTCATTTAATCCATTACGAACCCATACACACGCAACAATATTATGTGTGTTGAATTAGATATTTAAAAGGAAGTACAAACAGATTGTTTTCATCAAATATATTTTATTGCTTGATCCACCCTAGAATCTTTTGCAATAGACAAAGGAGGTTTAAAATAATATTTGTTAAAGACGCCATTTCTGAATAATAATTTAACGCATATAATAAATGAATGTAATAATGTATTTAATATGCCTTTTGTATTTTGTTCTTTTAATCTGAAAATTATGATTTTTCTTTCCTGTCCAGAAATCCGCACAACCTCTGGTCCCCAAGCATTGCGGATTTCTAGACTTCTACTGTACCAGTCTTCTTTGCTTTGTTTAAGAGAGGTGACGCTGAACATAACCATCCTTAATCTCAGGGTCTCAGTCAGAAAGTATCATAGCAACCATAACTTCAATAATATGTTTTAGACGCCAGCGTTTGGACATGGTGTAGCGGTCAAGGTTGGTGAAGGGTGCAGCCATGTTTGGGAGTTGTTCCTAAATTTGTGAGTGTTCTTCGGAAATTTAGAAACATAAGAGTTTTTATTTATTTTTTCAGCATTGACTGTTCTTCATTAGTCGTAGAAGAAGGTAATCTTTCGTTTGTCTTTTTTCCTTCCAAGAATTTAAAATATTCGTTTATGAATATAATCTGAAATTTCATAATGAATTTAGGATGTTTTCCATTGTTCTTCTTCATTAGCTTTTACTGCTCATCATTTATGATTTAAGTGCATTTTTTAACATTTTGTATGGGTATAATTCTTATTTTAATAATGTCCCTACCCACACTCTCGAAGCCTTACTTACATTTTCCCCTCACTCCCTCCCCGGAGGAAGGCCCAAGTGGAGAGAAAGGCCTTGTTCTTGGCAAAGACCGCAGTTCGATAACCTTCAGTATTAGCTGCAAGAGATAGAAAGGGAGAATGTTCTTACTCCTTGAACTTAGGAATTTGTATGAACAGGGAACGATTTTTCTTTTACATATTCATTTATTTTTGTTACAAAAAATTCATTTTTTTCCTCTTTCTGTATGAATCCTGAAGTCTTATGTCGAAGTGTTTCAGCTAGTTTTACTCAATTATTTCTTGTATTTTTTTAAAGTTTTTAAGGTGATTATTTTGTAATTTTGGTGATTGACTCCAACACTTTTGTTTGAAGCTTCACTGTGCATTCTAACTAAATGCTGTTTACTGTGAACACAGCTGTGTATGTACAGGGTGTATCAGTACAACGATGACAAACTTTCAGGAGAGATAGAGTACACCTAGACGATGGGAAATCATATAGCCATGCATGGTCGGAAATGCTTTTCTGGCACGGTAGTGACGATACAAAACGCAAAAAAGGAAGGGCACAAACGGTGAGACAAAACTTGTTTTATTATGTTTATTACAGCAGAAACCTACAAATAAGAACAAAAACAAACAGCAATCATCATTAAAGAAGGTGTTCGAAATTACTACTCCGGACCGTGATGTAGGTTTCACTTCTCTGGCGTATGGAAGATGCATGACGCACTGTTCCTGCATCATGGTCCGGGTCGTAATTTCGAACACCTTCTTTGACGATGATCATTGTCTCTTTATGTTGTACTCCGAATAACAAACACGTTTTCTCACCCTGTTCGTATCCTTTCTTTCTTGACTTTTGTGTCGTCACCACCGTGACAGGAAAGCGTTTTCCACCATATATTGCTATGCAATTTCCCATCGTCTAGGTACTCTATCTCTCCTGAAATTTTATCACCGCCGTACTGATACACCCTGTATACATAGCTCTCTCTTTTTTATTTTTTGGCTGATTTGGTCTTGCATTTTGTATAAATATCTGCTTGTGTCTACTGCTGTTTTCTGAAAAGTGTATGAATATCTACTTTTGTTTGATGTTGTGTTTCTTTTTGTTTTTGTGTCGGAAGATGAAAGTTAGCATATTGTCTTGTGTTCCGTGTTTGGATTGACCCTCACTTTTTTCTTCTTACTTTCTTGTGTTAGCTTAAGGTTAGCTTCCTAACTTGATTTTAAACTGTTATGTAACTAGAGCTCCATCTTTTTTTTAGAAGGAGGCTTTGTCGGTGCTTTTAACTAGCTCAAGCACACTTATAGTTGTTTTCAAAGTGCTACACTTGTGATCAGAGGTAAAACAAATGTTTAGGGGTGCTCAATGCCTAGAATGAAGGATCCCCACTTTTCATTTATATTAGATTAGTATTTTCAACACTTCACTTAACATACTATACATGTACAACAGCCTATTAAGGCCTTCATTATAAGGTGATAGGTCACAGGGACTTCACCATTATTTAATACATTGTTTGTTGCACGTCGGATACATTCATGATCATGTTATGTCACGGTTTTGTTTTGTCTTCTCTACCTTACTAAGGCCAGTAAATAGTTTTTTTTTTTTTGTGTAGTATGGATCTTATTATTTTTCTCTTGTTAGCTCCTGTTTTTACGTGGCCTTAAAATGCTACGAAATTATTTTTCTCGAACAAAATTGCCCTTTTTCTACTTGCCTTTCTTTTGCACCTAAGCTTTTTCATGCTGCTGGCAGAAAGATTTAGCGGGGTACACAACAAGACATGTGTCCGCTTCGTCTGACTCGTTTCGGACATGGGTAAGTTTTCTGGAACAAAATTCACCAAAGACCATCTGACGTACACTTGTAGTCTTCCTAAAGTTGAAAAGTCCACCTGCATCCGATGTGTAAAAACTGTCGTGTCCTCATTCAAAGCATGTGAATGTTTTTCCTAAAATTCTAAGGAGAAACACAGAAGAAAAGAAAGCTCCAAAGGCGCCTAAAATCATATAAACAGAAGGAAAATCCTCATGCCGTGAATTTTATTGTGCATGCGCCGATTGTTTTGCCTGAACCAGTGTCGGAAGCTGAAGCAGATAAAGTTAAAAATATTATCAACAAATTATTAAAATTTGTAGAACGGTTCAAGGAAAATGAGTCGCATGCGGATGTACTCCAATTTCATTTTGCTTGGTTAAGACGGAATGAAAAAATAACTTATAATGATTGCTTTAGTTCTTTCTGATAACGATAGATGGCACCATATATCAGCAAAGACCCTCTCCAGTTTCTAAGCTTGCTTCGATTTCCTCTCAGCCTAATGCCAATGAGGAGAAATTTCGTAGTACTAGTGGTTCAAAACCAAGCACCTCCACATCACAAATAATAAAAATGTACAGAGTTGGGGGAAAATAGAAAAGAAAGAGAGGGGAGAAATAATAGTAAAGCCTACATAGCTGAGAAGTAGTAGAGAGAGGATAGACGATTCTCTGGGAAAACAAGAGCCAAAAAATATCAGAATTAGTAAAAAAGGAGTAAAGAATCATTGGCGATGGCGTATTAAACATGGCTTTGCCGTAAAGAGATCGGTGAATGGGCGGACTCTTGTGTTGACCGGCCAATCGGAGTTAATCATCGAGTTCAGAAAAAGACTAACATGATTTGGAGAGCTTGAAGTCCTAAAATTAATTTTTCAGCTTCAGATTTAGCACTTCGCATTTTTTGCACAATTGATAATATGCTTTGTAAAAACTGGAGATTACTGCGATTTTTGAAAACATCACGGATCGGATCGAGTTTTTCTTCTTCAGTTCTATTTTTCTTGAGTATTTCGCTATAGGGAAATTTTTAAAAGTAAGATGTAGTAAAGATTCATTTTCCTTAGTGAACTTAGGGAAATTAACTTCAGTTTTGGCAGATACTGGGTTACGCCTTAAAACTTTCTTCTTCATCTCAGTGAGCCTTTTCTGTTATTCTTGGCATCCTCCAAATGAACTCGCGTGATTTTGTCCGCAGAAAGTACATTTAGGTTCTCGACCATTCTTAAGAATGCAAGTAGAACTTCTGTGAGGACCTCCGCATTCAGAGAATCTTTCATCGTTGAAACATCTATATTGAGTATGCCCAAACCTCTGGCATTTATAGCACTGGGTTGGGCTGTTCACTTTAGGCTTATAACGTTCAATGAAGACTTGGAAACTAGATATTGTTAACAGAAAAAATTACGTTGCCTTCTTTGGAGTTGTCAAGTTCAATAAAATAAATAGGCAATTTATCATTTCCTTTTTCAGTTTTCCTAGTGAATTGCTTGACTATGCGTGGGGGAAATTTTCTCATTGCCATTATTTGAAAAGTGTGATTTTCTGAAATCGTGCACGGTAGGTTTCTGATTATCGTTTTAGTAGTACGTTCATTTTCCATTTGGTACGAATTGGTTGTACTGTTCCAAAAGTTGAGCAAGTTTACAGTAATCTTCTGCAGACTTGGGAAAGATAAAAACTGAGCCTCTAACTAGTTGAGCTCCGAATCCATTAACAGAGACTTTTTGTAGAGCATGTGCTAGCACAATCCAATCTATTTTATCATCATTCGGAACAATCGGGGAGGGGCGGGATTTTACTTGGCTGTACTTCGGAATTAACATAATATTTTCGGTAGTTTCATTGTCAGTTAATGTAGCAAATCTATTAGAGGTATAGCGTTGACTTCAAGCTCAGGGGTGGTCATCTGAATCGAATTTTTCGTTAATTTTCTTCCATTGTTGGTATCACTCTGTCTATCAGAAACTGTCCTTGCGGGTTTCTTTTTATGCGCTTCATCTGCTACTTTGTAAAGTAGTGCCAGAGAAATTAGGTTCCTTATAAAGTTTCTGGAATTTCTTATCGGCTTCCTCAACCAAATTCCCGTTAGAACAAACTAAAGCAATGAGATTGGTTAACAGCTTTCATTAGTTCAGAATTAGGCGTAAACCAATAGATGGATGTTTTTCCGAATGTGTTACTAGTCATCGATTCGAAGGAGAAACAAACAAAAATATTACTTCTAGAGCAAATAGATTTTTTCAACCGTCATGCAGCGTAGCTGCTTTCAGAATCCATCAGTGAGAAATGATGTTTCTCGGCTCTGTGATGTTTTATGGCCTCCTTTTTCACTAAGATTTCTCCCTTGCGCGACTGCCACGCAGTCGATAAGATACGAAGAGTTATGGGGTTTCTAAAAGTTTTCTGTGATTTTGTTTCATTGTGATAAGCAAATAATACTTAAGATGCTTTTATTGAAAAGATAGACCGTTCATTAGGAAAGTTAAAAACAACAAGAATCGGCGTAATGTTTGTAAATTTTGTAAGGCTAGTTTTAATTTTGTATGACTAGTTAAGATGGCTTAAGTACAGAACCAGCTTCTTCAGCTGGGTAAGTGCAGATGAACGAGATAGAATATGGTGATAAGAATGAGTGGAAAGAAGTCAAGCTACTGGCGCCATTTATTGATTAAGCAAGAAAACTAAACTATAATTTTATTAAAGGCTGAGAGTAAAAATGAATTGGAATTAGGGTCGTTAACTAGAACAGAAAGATTTTTTTGAATGTGAAACGCATCAGCAAAATATAATTCACCAATAGAAGATGTATTCGAATAATTTTGGCTACTGAAAAATGAAAAGTGTGATTTTCTGACCAACAGTGCTGGGAACAGAGGATTTCTGTTTCTTTTCCTAACATACGACTCATGTTCTTTAACGTGAAATTTTAAGAGCATGATTTATTCGCCTATTTTCGTTAGGATATACTTTCTGAAAATCACGTCTAAGCCATATCTGGTTCGGGATCGTTATATGTAGCTTGATATTAATAACAATTAAATGCGTTTCGCAAAAAAAGAAAAAAAGTCTGAAAGCTTTCAGATTTTTATATTACGCCCAAAGGGGCGGTTTTTTTAACTGTTTCTGTGTATCTTTATTTATTAAATGTCATGTTCTTAAACACTTATACCATAAAACTCATTTCAACAGCAATATCGCAAAATAATTTTAAAATGAGTATATCTTTATAATTTCCCATACGCAATCTCACACGCTGAAGATAAAAATGTTTTTTGGTACAACATTGCCATTTCTCGAAATCCTTCAGTTTGTTAATCAAAAATTTGCTAAATTGTTACAAAATATGAAATCAATAATAAAGCAACCTCCAAATTTGGGATTCTTGATACCCATATTCGGAGGAGGATTACGTTATTCAAAATTGAATTCAATGGCTCTAGATACCGTTGTTTTATCACAATGCGAGAAACATATAAATTGGATTGGCAACTAAGTAATTGCGGATTTTTTTTAGAAAATCAAAAGCAATTTTTTCATGGAACTAAATAACTTTATTCTGTAATGTATTGCCCATTTTGATCAATGACCTTTTGCCATCTTTCAGGCAGCATCATAATCCCACGTTCATAAAACTTCTGGTTTTTATTAGCAAAAAACTGAATCAGGTACGATTTGACATCATCATAATTATTGAAATTTTTACCATTCAAGGAGTTTTGTAAAGATGGAAACAAAAAGTAATCAGATGGTGCAAGATCAGGACTATATGGTGGATGTGGCAAAACATCCCAACCATGCTCCAATAATTTTTGCCGAGTGACAAAAGATGTGTTTGGCCTTGCATTGTCATGATGGAATACAACACCTTTTCGATTTGTCAATTCGGGCCGCTTTTCTTCAATTGCATTGTTTAATTTCGTTAGTTGTTCAATGTAGACATCAGAATTGATCGTTCGGTTGGGTGGTAAGAGTTTAAAGTAGACAATGCCTTTGTAATCCCACCAAACTGATAACAAAACCTTCTTTTGATGAATATCAGCTTTTGATGTTGTTTGAGTTGGTTCACCTGGCCTGCTCCACGATCTTTTCCGCTTGATATTGTTGTAAACAACTCATTTTTCATCGCCAGTTGTCAGTCGTTTTAAAAATGGATCATTTTCATTACGTTTCTTTAGCAAATCGCAGCTGTTAATGCGTTGCGTTAAATGCGTTTCTTGAAGTTCGTGAGGAACCCATGTATCGAGTTTTTGAACGTAGCCAAGTTGTTTTAAGTGATTTTCAATGCATGTATGTGATACATGAAGCTTCTCTGCAATCTCACGTGTTGTACTGTGACGATCCGAATCGATTATTGTTTTGATTAGGTCGTCATCAACTTCAGCTGGACGACCAGAGCGTTTTTCATCTTTGAGTGAAAAATCACCAGAACGAAATTTGGCAAACCAATTTTGACACTGCCGTTCTTTTAAGGCTTCGTCACCATAAACAGCACATAACTTTTTATGAGCTAGCGATGCGTTTTTCCCTTTGCGGAAATAAAATAGCAAAATTTGATGAAAATATTCCTTTTGATTTTCCATTTTTCAACGAACGCCAAACGAAAACTACGCAACCGATCAAAAATTTTTTTTTACTGATTCACAACTGAATTGCCAACTATCAAATAACAAAATGTGTTTTACATTTGTACTACGTTTGCAAACCTAAAAATTCAACTGAAGCCATCTATGAGTGAAATCCGAAATTACTTAGTTGCCAACCCAATACATTTATGCAGATTCTTCATTATGTAACTTCTTTAAATATAACACATGGCGATAATATTTGGTGGCAACAGTTTGGATAATGTATACATTTACACCTCTGCTGTGGTATATGGACATTTACAGTGAATCGACGCTAAATGCCAAAAGGAAATTAATAGCCCTTCTGAGCAAACGCTCCTTTGCGCTAAAAATATCTTTGCAATTTGCATTTAAATGTGCAGGAATGATTAGTTATATTGTAGAGACATTAGGTATTTGGAAGCAGGAACGATGAAAAATATGCACTGCCTTCGCCGGGAATCGAACCACGGACCTCTGAAATACCTACTCAGTGTGCTGACCATTACACCACGAAGGCACGCTAAGAATGTGGGAGATATACCTTATAATATGAAGTTCAAAATTAAACTTTTAACACTTGATTCTGAAATATAACTAACAAGCTTTTGAAAACATTTTAGCTAAATACAGAAGGTTTTTTTTTTAATGAGTAAACTCGAGAGTTTGGTATACATTTTTAATTGAATTATTGATCAACTTCAGAGTATTTTTCAGTGAGCATATAAAGTGTATTTTATTATACTGACAGATGATGCTATTCGTATAACGCAATTAGAACAGAAAAAAGAATCATAAACCGTTTATTTGTTTGCATCTGAGAGCATATTATAATACCGCTAGTAATCCTCAGCTCGTAGGTGCACATCTTTGAATCATATTTTTGCATGTTTAGTAGTAGAGCTCCATCTATTAATAAATATGTAAATTAAAGTATACTGCTGGCCAAAATAAATCATCGTATGTGATAATTCCGTAGCAGAAAACCGCATTTTGATACACCAATTTGTTTATCGCGATTTTTTTTATTTTTTTTATTTTCAAAATTTAAGAGCCATTTTGAAATTCGATAGCAATGTGGAAGATAGTTTTATGAATGCATTAAGTTTGGAAATTGATTTTTAAGACCTTTTATGAACAGCATTCTTTCAAATTATCTTTTATCAGAAATGTGTTGCTAATCTTTTGTAGCCACTTCTAGTGGAAAAGACAGAGCTCTACTCTAAACGATTTCCAGTAGTGGCGTTTTTTAGTATTGCAAAAGAGAAATTTTCAAGACCGAAATTACGTCGCAAATAGTAGTTATTCTTCCCATGGAAGTAAGAATAAACTTACTTTCTACCTCCGTGATTCTTCCTGCCCGTAGGTGGAGTAATGAGATTCCTATTAATTTCGCCTTTATTAAGCGCATGCTCTGTGAGCTTAATTAATTACCATCAATGCTTTAGGACTAACTTTCAAGAGAGTAGGAGAAAATTTGGAAGCACTCTCCCAGAGAAGCCGATAGATAAACGTGAACACCGCCTAAAATGGGGTAACAGTCAAAGCTGGTAATCCCACTTATGCAGAAGTAGCAACCCATTTATCTACGATCTCTCCGCTATGTCATTGATGTTCCCAATTTGCATGTTGCAGTACAACAATTACTGTCATTTATTCTCTACTTATTTCTTATTATTTTGTCTGTTTGTACGCTATCTTTTCTGAAAGTGAAGTTACTGAACAGTGGTTTTCACCAATCACAAATAAAAACTACCAAATCATTTGCTTGAATGCTTGTTCTAGTGTAAAATTAAATTTACGGTCAAGATCCATTCATTGAAATTTCAAATGAGATTAAAGACTGTTTCCCTCTAGATTGTGCTTCTCCGGCACAATTTCGTTCGGGAGGGGAGTGAGGCTTTTAAGACACGTACAAATCTAATAAAAAGTAAATGAATTATTTCTATACATAAGTGCACAAGAGTTTTTTTTAATTAATTTGCTGTACAAGACTAAACAGAAATCGATTTCAATAACAAATATTTATTCCATTCTTATGCTAATTTTTACTTGCATGTGCTTCATATTCTGTTTCTCCCCCTGCTAATTTATACGACTTAAGCATCATGTTTAAAAAGTTGGCTTTATTTACGTATGGATCTTAAATTATGCATTTTCTCCTAGCGTTAATTAATATACAAAAAATATCATGTTGAAAAAGTTTATGTGACTTATACACATTTAATTTCTTTAGACCATTGGGATATTAGCCTTGGAACGTCTTTTTGCGTCGAAACACTTGAATACATTATATCACTTTTCAAATTGTTACCACAAATATTATTACCCTATATTATCTTTAAAGAAATTAAATAATAAAGAACCTGTATGAATGTATGTTTGTTTCTTCCTTTGTGAAAAAATAATGATACCTAGAATCATCAAATTTTGAATATAGTATTCCTCCACCCGAAAATATGCAGCTGTTTGCCCGAACTGTGATTTTCGAATTTGTTTTATTACTTATTTCACGTTTTGTAAAGCCTTCATGAATTTCCGATTTACTCAGCGATTTGAAATCAAGCAGTGGCAACAGTTTGTGTAGGAATAATAATGCCTCGCTTAGCTTACAGCCCTTGGCGCAGTTGGCACTGTGTGTATCCAAGTTAATCTGTAAACGTCTATCCGTTTAATTAAAATGTTGATTAATTATATATTCTGAACTCTGCTATTATATATTCTGAACTCTGCTTCCCTACAATGGTTATGGGCTCAGGAATGTTTCAACTGTGCTTAAACTAACAAAGTATTTAATTCAAGATGGACTTTTTGAATTTCGAACTGTGAACTTACTCGTAAGCCAAATCGAAAGTAAGAAGCATTCTGTTAAGCCATTTTTTTATCGCTCTAATCTTCTTGTGGCTGTGAGAGCTGTACAGCATGTCGCATTTGACTACTATAGAAAAGCTCGGAAAAGATAATTTTGACAGTCGGAAACTGCAAATAGAAGCCATATTAATTAAAAATGACCATTGGGATTATGTAACCGGTAAAATATTGAAACCTGCTGAAGGAACAGAGGACACTGAGCAGTGGTTCCAAGCTGATCAAAAAGCTCGTGCAGATATAATTCTTGCCATTAATCCTAGTGAATTGTGTCATATAAAACACTGTTTGACATCGAAAGCTGTATGGGATAAACTGAAAGCCGTGTATGAATCAAAAGGACCTGCGAAGAAAGCTACTCTATTAAAACAGCTTTTATTTAGAAAAATGTCTGAAAACGAAACGATGTCTGAACATTTGAACACTTTCTTCGAAATAGTTGACAAGCTTAGAGAAATGGAAATTGACTTAGCTGATGATTTATTATCGATTCTTCTGCTCTACAGTATTCCAGAAAACTTCGAAAATTTTAGGTGTGCCATAGAATCAAGAGATCAATTACCTAGTCCCGAGTCTTTGAAAATAAAAATACTAGAAGAATGGGAAGCAAGAAAAGGGAAAACGTCTCAGGATTCACAAAATGCGTACTATACTGAAAATAAAAGGACTCAAGAATAGAAGAAAAATGAAAAATGGAAAGTAAATTCAAACAAAAATTTTCCAGCTACAAGAAATTATCGCAACTTGAAGTGTAACTACTGTTCGAAAATTGGACACAAGGCATCTGAATGTAGAAAGAAAATAGCTGATAGAAAATATGCGCAGTTAAATAAAGGAAATCAAGGTTCGATGATGGTGGCTATTCATGAAGAACCGGCGAGTTTGGCTGTGAATGATACTTATCAACAGGCTTCCTCATGGTGCTTAGATAGTGGCAGTACATCTCATATGTGCAACGATAGAAATTTATTTTCAGAATTTCAACCTCGAATAAATTCCATGATAAAGCTAGCAGTTGACAAAACCGCAGAAATCATAGGAATTGGAACTGTCCTTATAACAGTACCTAACGGAAATGGGACAACTAACCTTACACTAAAAAATGTGCTGTGTGTACCGGAATTAAAGTGTAATTTGCTATCAACTTCTAAAGCCACTGCAAATAATGACGTTCAGTGCTTTTTACAGAACTGCATGCTAAAATAATAGGAGCGAACGGATCTATATTAGTTCAGGCTACTCGAAATGGTGATCTTTATTATATATATCCAAGGACCAAAAGAGCTGCAATAGCACAGGTAAGTGATTTTGTAAAGTGGCATCTTAAACTGGGTCATTTAAATGAGTCTGATTTGAAAAGACTTAAATCTGATAACATGGTTAGAAATCTAAATTTCAATGATAATGAATCTTTAAAAGACTGTAAAGTTTGTATCCGTGGCAAACAAACTGTGCTACCTTTTCAAAAAGAAACAAAATTTCAGAGTGATGAGTTATTATATTTAATTCAGTCAGATTTGTGTGGTCCTATGAAAGTTCCATCTCATGCTGGTTCACGTTATTTTGTCACCTTCATAGACGATAAATCGCGTTATGTTGATGTTAGTTTTCTTGAAACTAAAGACGAAGTAAAAAGTGCGTTCATCAAATATAAACCTGCGGTCGAAAATCGTCTAGGAAAGAAAATAAAAATCCTTCGTACTGATAACGGTCTCGAATATAGTGGAGAAGAATTTAATAAATATCTTCAAGAATGCGGGATTAAACGAGAATTTTCGGCACCCATGACTCCTCAGCAGAATTCGAGAGCTAAGCGCATGAATCGTACTTTAACTGAAATGGCCAGATGTTTGTTACTGCAAAGTAGCCTTCTCCAGTCCTTTTGGGCTGAAGCTTTGAACTGTGCTGTTTACATACGTAATCGTTGCCCAACTCGAAGCCTGGGAATAAACAAAACACCATACGAGTTATTTTTTGGCATCAAGCCAACTGTTTCTTACTGTGCTAGCAAGCTGTCATCTATCATCAAACTATCGCTACAAGAATCGTCATCGTTTCGTCCAAGCCCTTGGTGGCAGTTGTTGGATCGGTTTCTGCCTCTTCGCTTCTGGGAGTTCAAAGGTGAAGGACAGGCTTCGGCCTGTCTCTTCACCGACTGTCTCTTCACCTACCACCTCGTGTCATGATGCACGTTTAACTCTCCTGAAAAGTCCGATGATATGGTTCCTGATTTATAGAAAGCCAACTGTAGTTTTTTTATTGAATATATTCATTCTATATGCAGTTTCTGAAAATACATCCAGGATTGAATGATGTTTTTTAAGCAAGAATCATGAACGATCACATTGTGCAATATAAGGCTCATCCATTATCTATCGCCACGTGGTGCACTGCTCCAAATTAATTCACTGGTAGAAGCTTCAAAATCAGAAGAAATTTCAAGACAAGTTTATTGCTGCTCTACATATATTTTCGATTCCAGGTTTTTCGTGATTTATAGAAAGCGATGCAAATAGATTGTGCTCTCCAAGTGTATCGTTAAACGAATGGACGTTCTGCATTTATAGTAGGACTATAGTTATGATCTGATTATTTAATTTTCTTGTTTTATTTGTGTGAGTTCAGCAGTAAAATTTTTGATAGGAAAAATAAATAGAGTGAATTGTAGATGATTAACTTGTATTTTCTTCTTCAATTATCTCAACGTCTGGGGTAAGTACATTATTTTGCTATCCTCTGTAGGTCACATATTTTATCCCTATCATTCGGGTTATTGCGGAAACAACGTGATGTACTCTTAATCACATGTTATAATCCTATACTGGGTAGTTGGATTTCTTCATTCTTATTCGCGGTTCATCGCTGATAAAATTAATATTCAAAATTTTGGTTATCACTTATACAACAGAATAATTATAATTAATATTTCTCATAACCTACAGAAATTAACACAATTTTCATTACATAAGAAATTAAAATATATAAATATTTTCACTACACTTACTTCAAGATATTCGGGCAGAAATGTTTTGTACTTAATAAAAGGTCTAAAGGAAAATTCGATCCTAGATCAGAAGAGCATATTTTTGTAGGATACTCAAATGAAGTGAAAGCATACAGGCTGTGGAATAAAAATTCCAGAAAAATCGTTATAAGCCGTGATGTTAGATTTATTGATGAATTTGAAAACTCTACGAACTGCGATAAAGATCTAGAAGTTTTATTTCCTGAAAATGTTCCTGATAAAAAGAAGGACGAACCTTTGAAGGTAGAGAAAATATCGGTTGATGAAACAGAAGACCCCTCGAATATGGAAGAAATATCTGCTGAGTCATCAGATAATGAAGATTATAATTCTGAAACAATACCTGAAATGTATATTAAAAGGGGGCGAGGTAGACCAAAGAAAATCAAAACTGAGAAACCAGGTAGACCAAAGAAAGAGTACCACTATGTAAACACGAAAGAAGAAGAAGCAAAAATTGCTGAAGAAGATATAAATCTGACATTAGAAGGAGCTTTAAATGGAAGTCATGCTGAAGACTGGCCATGCAGAGTGAATATGAAGCACTTGATGAAAATGGAGCATGGAAATAAACAACCACAAAACAAGAAGCAAAACGACCACAAAACGACCACAAAACAAAATAAAACGACCACAAAACAAGAAGGTAATAGGATGTCGTTGGGTTCTTAGAACCAAATATAATCCAGATGGAACAGTTCAAAAGAGGAAAGCTCGATTAGTTGGCAGAGGATTTGCACAGGAACCTGGAATCGATTTTGATGAAACTTTTGCTCCAGTAGCCAGAGCAAGTTCTATAAGAACTGTGATTGCATACAGTGCTGAACGAGACCTTACTCTATATCAACTAGATTTTATAATGGCATATGTTAACGGAGATTTAAAAGAAGAAATTTTCATGGAACAAGCTAAAGGTTTTGAAGATCAAAGTAAGCCTGACTATGTTTATGCTTTGCAAAAATCTCTGTACGGTTTGAAACAAAGTGGAAGACAATGGTATGAAAAATTAGATAAAAAACTTAAGCATTTTGGATTACAATCATTACAATCAGACAAGTGTGTTTACAAGATGAAAACATCTCAAGGTGAATTAATTCTAATTTTATATGTAGATGATTTAATAATAGCAACAAATAACTGTGATTTATATGCTGAGCTTAAAGATTATCTTTCTAAAGAATTTCAAGTTAAAGATTTAGGCAAACTTCATTATTGTCTTGGAATAGAATTTAATCAAGATATAAATAATTCTATTAGTTTATCTCAGCGGAAATATGTTGATAACATTCTGAAAAGGTTTAATATGCAAGATGCAAAACCAGTAGCAACTCCTTTAGATCCTAGTGTAAAATTAAGTAAAGAAATATGTCCTTCTGAAAGTGAAAAGGAAGAAATGAACAGTGTACCTTATCGCCGTCTAATTGGTTCTCTGATGTATCTTTCTGTGTTTACTAGACCGGATATTACATACGCTGTTAGTTACCTGAGCCAATTTAATAATAATTATGGAAAATTACATTGGTTGGCTGGAAAGCGTGTCCTTAGATACTTGAAAGGAACTAAAAATTATTGTGTGAAATTTCAGAAGACTGGAAAAACGCTTGTAGGGTACACCGATGCCGACTGGGCATCTGATGTTAATACCAGAAAATCCTATACAGGTTATATATTCAAACTTGCCGGAAATCCCATCACTTGGGAATCAAGAAAACAACAAACTGTTGCATTATCAAGTACTGAGGCAGAGTACATCAGTCTTTCAGAGAGTGCTAAAGAAGCAGCTTATTTACGTCGTTTTCTTAAAGAATTAAATTTTAATGTTGAATATCCAACCATCATATATTGTGATAATTAAGGTGCACAAAAACTTAAAAATTCAATTTACCACTCACGCACTAAACATATTGATATAAGACATCACTTCGTACGTGAGATTTATGAGAGATATGAAATAGACGTTAAATACGTGCCAACAGAGAAAATGCCTGCTGATATACTGACAAAAGCATTGACTGCTTCTAAACATTCTAAATGTTGTAAACTAATTGGAATGACTGTAAATGATTAGTGTTTGTTTGTTATACTAATTATTTTTTTTCAGCTAAACGTCGAAAGGGAGATTGTAGGAATAATAATGCGCCGTTTAGCTTACAGCTCTTGGCGCAGTTGGCACTTATCAATGCGCGCGCAGTTATGTCATATGACAACGCTAGCTCTCCGCAGTTGTATTGTATGCATACGTCGCATTTGCTTCTACGTTTTGCTTTTCTACTGTGTGTATCCAAGTTAATCTGTAAATGTCCATCCGTTTAATTAACATGTTGATTAATTATATATTCTGAACTCTGCTCTTTTTCCCTTGTCATAAGTTCGCATAAATTAAGAAGAAACTGAACAGTAAAAATAAGCAAGGTTGTCTCGAGAGCATAACGTGATTATTATTATTTAATTTCCGAATATGTTTTTTTCAATAGTTGCTAACTAGATTTAATTGTTTAAAACAAATAATATTTTTTTGTTGGCAATGTTTCAAACGCAGGCTCGAGAGCCACGTATAGCTGTCGCGCGAGAAACTAGAGATAAAAATATTATTTCAAAATGTTTAGAACAGGTTTTTCTCTTGTGATTGTATGTAGCCTTTTTAATTTGGACGTTCAATAAAATTATTTTGCTGTGTTCTATCATTAGAGTTTTCATTAAAGTTCAACTTTACATCGTTGAAGCATTAACACTACACCACAGCAGTAATATTAAAATTGGTGGCAGCATTTAGGGATTGTTCCTGAGAGTAAATTTAGGAACGGACGTTTTCGCCTGTGAACTTGAATTAACTTATTGCGTTGATTTCCGAGCGTCTCCTTGTGTGAGTGTTCTGGATCGTAGTGGATGTTGCAGAAAAGGCAGTATTGTAAAGGACTTTATGGGAGCAGTCAAGACTTTCTTCTCTACACAAGAACGCTCTAATTTTGGGTGCAAGGACAGTTCGCGTGGTGAAGCCTCTTCAGAAAGTGACAGTGTATCAGAAGGGAACACCGGAGGAAGCGTGATCTAGTGCCGCAAAATTGTGAAATTTCCCGGAAGAGTTGGAGTATCCAAGTTAGTGCCAGGAGAGTCATCAAAGGCGTCTTCAAATTGGTGAGTACCATTTTTGTGATTTTGGAGAAGTTATGCCAGTTATTCGAGACTAGGTTTATTTTGGATATAGCTCAGTTATTGGGGATTAAAAGTTTTCTGGTGGTTATTGAAAGTTAGTCTTGTGGCTACTTTTGCTAATTGGAATTTAATTGCTTATTCTATTGTTTTAGTAAAGGTTTAAATTGTTTGAAGTATTGTAACGGTATACTTTAGAAAAATTTAGTCTTTAAATTAGTCCAGAGTTAGAGGACAATATTTATATAGTTGAGATAGACCTGTTGTTTTTGTGTTATTGTATTTTGGTGTAGGTTTTGTTTCCTTTAATTTTCCATAATGGGTGAGTTTATGAGAAAATTTACTAAAGCTCTGCTACTGGAGTTAGCGGAGGAGTTTGATACAAATGTGTGTCAGGCAAATAGAGTAAGAGAAATTAGGCAGGCTATTCTAAATGCCGAGGACTATGAAGAGGAAGCGGCGAAAGAATATGCGGCAAGAATTTGGGCTGCGGCTGAGCAGAAAAAAGCAGAAGAAATAGCCGAAAAAGAGAGAGCAGAGCGGGAACGGGAGCGAGTATTTGAATTGGAAAAGTTAAAACTGATGAATGTGGTTGAGACTAATAGCCTAGTTTCCACGGTTTCGATAGTTGAGCAATCTAGAGAAACAAAGGTTACTTTGAAGGATCTAGTACCGCTTTTTAAACCGAGTAAAATAGATATTTCATTATTCTTTATGTTATTTGAGAAACAAGCTCAAAAAGAGAACATTAAGGAGATTAATTATGTCTCGCAATTAATTCCTTTATTACCTCTCGATGTAGCCCAATTAATAGTGAAAGAACCAGCGGATAAAGGAGATGACTATCAGCATGTTAAGAAATTACTCATGCATAGATTCAAGCTTAGTTCTTTGGCACTAAAAACAAAATTTGAAGAGCATTCTAGAAAAAACGGAATGTTATGAGTGGATTTAGTGTATGAATTGAGAGTGTATTCAGAGAATTGGTTGGATTCAGTGAAAGTTCAAGATTTTGAAAGTCTTAAGAAACTTATGCTCACCGAGCAAATTAAACGGCGAGTCCCTCTAGAAATAAGAGAGCACTGCTTAGACAATTGGGAAGAATTTAAAACAGCTTCTATTTTAGCAGAGAAATGCGACAGGTATGAGGCTTTGCGAAGAGATATGAGGAAGTTAGAACAGAGAGCGAGGTTAAAGAAACCATTTGAGAAAGATAGAGAGCGGTATGTAAATTCCAATGGTAGTTATAATCAGAAAAGTAGTGGTCATCAAAGAATTGAATCAGAGGAGCATAGAAAAGTGGAGGCTCCTAAAAAAAAGCAAGCTTTCAATGAGGCAGGTTTCGAGAAACAGCGGAAAATAAGGTGTTACCAATGGGGAAAGGACGGACATATCCGACCTAACTGTCCATCGCTGTAAAAGAATAAGGCTAACTTAGTGAATAATCTAAGAACGGAGAGTTTAGGAAAATGTTTTGAGCCGTATTTCAAAAAAGCAGTAATTAATGGGATAGAGAGAGAATATCTGAGGGATACTGGAGCTGGAATAGATCTGTGTAATAGTACTTGGATTGATACTAGTGACTTATTAGGGGAAACTGTATGGGTGAAACAGCCTTTGGACACAGAATGTAAATGTTTACCTTTTGCGAAAGTCACCATTGAAGGTGATTTTGGTGTAGTCACCACAAAGGCAGCGGTTACTCCGGTAGAGTTAGATAGAGTATTATTTGTTAGGAAATAAAACTGCACAGTTGATAGAGAAAATTAGGGAACGACCGGTTCTCTTGAATGTTGTGGAGACTCTTAGTCAGGCGCATGCGCGCAAGAGTTTATAGAAAGCGAGTGCAGAAGACTTAGATTCCAGATCGAAGATAGAAAAAGATAGAAAGTGAAAGGATCGTGAGTAATGAGCAATCGGAAGAAAGGAACTTAACCAGTAATACGGAGGATGTCATTAAAATTCCAGATATCAGTTTAGAAGAAAGGTCTATTCTAGCGGATGTTTCGCCAGCGGAATTCTCGGAAGCACAAAAAACTTGCGCTAGTTTAGCGGCCCTGTGGAAGAAAGGGGAAAGTGAAAATGAAAATGAGTTTATAATTGTCAAGGAAAGAATATTCAGGGTGTCTGGTTCTAAAAAAAAGGGAAGATAAGCTTCAGCTGTGAGTGCCTCTTGTTTTTAGGAAAGGGATCTTGAAGTTATGCCACGAGGAAATCTCTGGTCATTTAGGAGTAACCAAAACCAAGGACAGAATTTTGACGCACTATTTCTGGCCTAATTGTTACCAGGAAATTGAAGAATTTGTGAGGACGTGCGATATTTGTCAGCGTGTAGGTCACAATAGGGATAAAAAGAAAGCCCCAATGAAGATTGTGCCCGTTATATCAGAAGTGTATAGCAGATTAAATATTGATGCAGTAGGACCTCTGATTCCTAGTTCACGCGGAAATAAATACCTAATTACGTCTATTTGTGTTGCTTCCAAATATCCAGATGCCATTCCTGTACAGAATTTAAGCTCTAAAAGTGTGATACAAGCCTTGATACAAATCTTTTCTAGATCAGGTTACCCTAAGGAAATTCAGTGTGATTTGGGTAGATCGTTTACCAGTGAACTTACATCTGAGTTTTTTAGCAAGTTCGGAATTAAGGTGTATCATTCTTCTGTGTGCCACCCTCAAAGTAATTCTGTTGAAAGGTTGCATTCCACCTTGAAAAGGGTATTGAAGGCTTTGTGCTTGGAAAGCGGGAAGGACTGGGAAGAATGTTTGCCATGTGCTTTGTTCGCCCTCAGAACTGTTAGTCATGAGAGCACAGGTTTTAGTCCCTGCGAGTTAGTACATGGAAAAAATTTGAGAACGCCTCAAACGATCGTGTATGAAAACTGGCTAGAGGAAGAAAGTTCAGACCCCACTGTGGTCGAGTATGTTCTAGACTTAATAAACAGACTAAAGAAGTGTCAGGAGCTGGCTGTAGAGAGGATGAAAGAGTGTCAGAGTAAAAGGAAACTCTGGTATGATCGCAACGCTGTTACGAGGAGGTTTAAGGTCGGAGATCTCGTGCTTGTTTTAGCCACGTCTAAACCACACAAAATGGCTATAAACTGGATAGGGCCAGGTAAAGTAACTAGTGTGATTTCCGATACCAATTATACGGTGGAGATTCCGGGAAAGCGTAGCAGTGACACCATTTATCATGTAAATTTGATGAAACCTTATCGTCAGCGCCCCGAGTTTGTGAATCTTGTGATGGAGGAAGTCATGGAAGATATCGAGGAAGAAGTGGATATTCCTTATCCCTTAGCTGATCCAACTCAGGTAGACTTTTGGAAAATAGTTGGAGATAGTAAGTTAGAAGAAAGAGCTTCGGCAGAGGAAATAGGAAAATTTCAGGAAGTTATAGGAAAGTATGGAGCGGTGTTTTCGTCTGACCCCGGCTGTACGTGTTTGGTCGAAATGGACATTAAATTGTTGGATGAGACTCCAGTTAGAGTCAGGCCTTACCGAATGTCGGCGAGACAAACTGACATCTTAAAGGAAGAAATTAGGCGGTTGCTTGAGTTAGGAGTCATAGAAGTAGGGCAATCTGATTATGCTTCGCCTATGATCTTAGTAGAGGTCCCAGGTAAAGATCCTCATCCCTGTATAGACTACAGAAAATTAAATTCAAAAACTATGACCGAATTTTTCCCTTTTCCCAATATTGAAGAAGTGGTAGAAAAGGTCAGCGCAGCTCCATTTATCACAATCATAGATCCAAAGGATACTTCCAAATACCACTCACAGAGCGTGCACAGAGGTATGCCGCATTTGTGACACCTTTTGGGTCTTTCATCCCGAAAAAAATGATGTTTGGGCTTTTAAATGCGCCTTTCTATTTTTGTAAACTGATCGCTCAAGTTTTAGGAGGGCTGGACAATTTTGTTCTACCGTATATTGACGACATCGCAGTCTTTTCGCCGTCTTGGGACAGGCATATGAAGGATTTGGATGTGGTTTTAGGTCGCCTTCAGGAGGCTAAATTGACTGTTAAGCCCTCGAAATGCAAATTCGCCCAAGACCATGTGAAATTTCTGGGTCATGAAGTAGGGTCTGGGAAAAGGTCGCCTAGTGAGGCCAAGATTCAAGCAATCAGAGATTTTCCGATCCCCACTACTAAAACACAGATACGTAGCTACCTTGGTACTGTAGGCTATTATGCAAGGTACATAAAAGACTACGCGCGTATTGCGGTACCTTTGACAGACGCGTTGAAAGGAAAAAACAAAAATGAAAAAGTGATTTGGACAAAAGAGTGCGACGAGGCTTTCAATAAACTGAAGACCAAACTAGAAAAAAGTCCGGTTTTGTTTGCACCAGATTATTCTAAAGAATTTATCGTGCAGACAGATGCCAGCTTATATGGTGCAGGTATTGTGTTGTCTCAAATTCAGGATGGTGAGGAACACCCTATACTGTATCTTAGCAAAAAGTTTACTAAAGCGGAGCGAAATTATAGCACCATTGAAAGAGAACTAGTGGCCATTATTTATGGACAGAAGAAACTAAATCATTACTCAGACGGACAAAAATTCAAGATCCAGACGGATCATAATCCGTTGACTTTTTTAAACAAAATGATGGGATCAAATTCTCGTTTGACTCGATGGGCATTGTGTCTACAGCAGTACAACTTTGAAATTGTTCATAGGCCAGGCAAATTACACGGTAATGCAGATGGCTTGAGTCGTGCCATAGTCTAGTGACTGAATATCACTAGTGGATACAATGTAAGGAAAAAATGCGGAAAATTATTTTTGTAGCGTTTTGGAATTATTTTTGTGAAGATTCAAAACTGTTTGCTTTGTGTATTTCTTTTTCAAAAATTGTTAAAATTAAATGTTTTATCTTAAGTATTATAATTTTGTAAAATTTGAGGTATGTACTTTGTACGAGGCAAACATTAGGAGTAGTTTAAATCTTTTTGTTGTATTTTTGAGTTTGTGTTATCTAGAAATAAGTGCAAGGTAGTGTAATTGGTTTCTCCATTATCACTTAAATGGTTACCACTTGTGTTTTGAAAGCAGTAAAAAGTATTTAGAATTTTTCCTTCAATAGCCTAGGAAAAATTCTTTTATGAGGGGAGGAGTTGTCATAAGTTCACATAAATTAAGAAGAAACTGAACAGTAAAAATAAGCAAGGTTGTCTCAAGAGCATAACGTGATTATTATTATTTAATTTCCGAATATGTTTTTTTCAATAGTTGCTAACTAGATTTAATTGTTTAAAACAAATAATATTTTTTTGTTGGCAATGTTTCAAACGCAGGCTCGAGAGCCACGTATAGCTCTCGCGCGAGAAACTAGAGATAAAAATATTATTTCAAAATGTTTAGAATAGGTTTTTCTCTTGTGATTGTATGTAGCCTTTTTAATTTGGACGTTCAATAAAATTATTTTGCTGTGTTCCATCATTAGAGTTTTCATTAAAGTTCAACTTTACATCGTTGAAGCATTAACACTACACCACACCCTACAGTTTGAAAAGTGAACTGACATTTAATGCTTCCGACGCAAAATCATAAAACGAAAACAATAGTCCTTCAGGGACAAAGCCCCTTTGGACTAGGGAAAAAAAAAAAAAAAAACTCTGAAAGGTTTCAGATTTTAAATTACGTCCAAAGGACCGTTTTTTTTAACATTTTGTGTGTAACCTTTATTTATAAATATCATGTTCTTCGCACTCAAACCATAAAATTCATCGCAAAATAATTTTAAACTGAGCGTATCTTTAGAATTTCCTACACACAGTCTCACGCGCTGGAGATAAAAATGCTTTTTCTGTACAACGTTGCCATTGCTTGCTTTGAAATCCTTGAGTTTGTTAATCAAAAATTTGTTAAGTGTTACAAAATATGAAATCGATAATAAAATAAATTTCAAATTCGGGCTCCAGATGCCCATTTTCAGTGGGGAATTACGTTATTCAAAGTGTGATGGTTCTAGATACGTGTTTTTTATTACAATACGAGAAACGTACATACATATATTCTTCAGATTCTTCATTACTTAATTTCTTTAAATATAATAAAGGGCTCTAATATTTGGTGGCAACAATTAGAAAAGTGAATCGACATTTATAGTAAACCAACGCAAAATGCCAAACCGAAAGTAATGGCCCTTTTGAGCTAACGCCCTTTGGGCTAATAGAATCTGAAAGCTTTTTAGATTTAACATTATGCCCAAAGGAAAACTATTTCACGTTTTGTGTGTTACCTTTCTTTATTAAATATCATGTTCTTCGCAATTAAACCATAAAATTCAGCCCAAGAGCAAGCTCGCAAAATAATTTTAAATTGAGTATATCTTTAGAATTTCCGATACGCAGTCTCACGCTCTGGAAATAATTTTTTTTTTTTTTTTTGTACAACGTTACCATTTCTCGCTTTGAAATCCTTGAGTTTGTTAAACAAAAATTCATTAAAGTTTTACAAAATATGAAATCGATAATAAATCGAATTCCAAATTCCAAGTTAGGGCTTCTGGATGCCCATATATAGTAGAAGATTACGTTATTCAAAATTTGATGGCTCTAGGTATCGTTGTTTTATCACAATGCGAGAAATATACATACATTTATGCAGATTCTTCATTACTTAATTTCTTTAAATATAATACAGGGCGATAATATTTGGTAGCAAGAATTTGAAAAGTGAAACAACGCTTTTACAGAATCAACACAAAATGCCAGAACGAAATTAATAGTCCTTCTGGGCAAATTGCTCCTTTGGACTAAAAAAAACAGGAAAATGTACGCTAACACTTAAAGCTGCGTTGGGGATTCTACACATGTGCTGCTGTTTTAAAATTGCTGTAATTTTGTTATTAAACTATATATGTCGTAAGTTAGAAGAAAATGATGCTTAGAAGTAAAAAGGAAAAGCTAAGAAATAAAAAATGCTAAAAAGGTAAAAAAAAGGGGGGGAGGGATTAGTTGGTAGCCAGTGTAACAGCAGACTGATAGACTGCGAGCTCAGCGAGAGCTAAAAAAACCTTAACAAACATGTGTAGGGCGACCGTTAAAATCTGAAACCTTTCAGTCTTTTTTTTTTTTTAAGTCCGAAAGGGCGTTGTTCCGAATGGGCTATTAGTATCGAAACGAGATTTTGTGTCTTTTACTGTAAGCGACTGTATCACTTTTCAAATTGTTGTAACCAATTATTATCGTTCTGTTTTACTTTTAAAGAAATTAAATAATGAAGCATCTTCATGAATGTATGTATGTTCCTCGCACTGTGAATAAAAAACGGTATCTAGAGCTATCAAATTCTGAATAACATACCACCCGAACTTGCACACTTGGAAGCCCGAATTTTGAATTTCGAATTTTATATTTCATATTTTGTAAAACTTAAGTGAATTTTTGATTAACAAACTCAACGATTTCGAAGCGAATAGTGGTAACGCTGTACAGAGAATAAAATAATAATAATAATAATAACAAAACCTCTATCTCGTGAGACTGTATATCGGAAATAATAGAGATATGCTGTTAAATATTTAGTGAGTTTGCTGTTGAATAAATTTTAGCTGTCATAAGTGCAAGAAACATGATATTTAATAAATAAAGTTAACACACAAAATGTTAATAATAAAAAGACACACACACACAAAGTTTGGCAAGCCATTTTACCAAGAAAATTAAATACTCAGATGACGAACTGGAAAAAAAAAACATAGAAAAGTTATAAGGTATTTCTCCCGCCTTCTTCGCATGCCTTCGTGGTGTAGTGGTCTGCATGCTCGACGAGTAACCGAGAGGTCCGTAGTTCGATTCCCGGCGAAGGCGTTGCACATTTTTCATGTCTGATGCTTCGAAATAACCTAATGTCTCTACACTGGCGCCCGAACTAAAAAGGTGGTGGATGATGATTCTCCACCACCACGATTTGGCGATTGGGTCCCCAAAACCCCAGTCGCCCTTTAAAAGGAGGAGTATATAAGGTATTCCTCCCGCCTTCTTCGCATGCTTTCGTGGTGTAGTGGTCTGCATGCTTGACGCGTAACCTAGAGGTCCGTGGTTCGATTCCCGGCGAAGGCGTTGCTCATTTTTCATGTCTGATGCATCGAAATAACCTAATGTCTCTACAAAGTATATGCCAACACCTAACACTGTTTTGGGAAATCTAGGGCCTTCAGTAGGCCTCGCCCCCTGAGCGCCTCATGTTCCAGAGCCAACGTATTCTAACTACTCCTTACATATATATATGTATGTATGTATATAATAAGCTAATGAAAAAATTAAATCCACAGTAGATAAAAACTTGTTTTGCGCATTGATTATTATGCCATTTATGAATATTCCAGATTTAACAATAGTTTTAAAAATCCACTTTTTATCAAACGTTTTCGTAGCGTTAACCTATAACACTTGCTAACAAAGGCGTAATTTCTCAAGAATATATTTCTATAGTCGTCCAGCGTTATAGAACACTGCAAAACAAATTTAATTAATTTATATTATAGTAAACATAAGGAATTAATTTAAGTTCTGCGCCGATCACTTTACATGTTCAGTGCCAATATAAAAAATTTTGCTAAATCATATACTGGATGAATCATGATTCTGCACATTAATAAATCTTTGCCAGTGAATGTAGGTAGCATGTCAATAAAAGGGAATGAAAAGAACACTTTTAATTCTTTTTTTTTTTTTTATTTCTTTCGCTAAAAACTAGAAAAAAGGAACCAACTCTCTAATAATGAAATGTTGTAAAAATGCAAGTTTAAAAAATATATGGAAGATTTCGATCGTGGCAACGACTTCTTAAGCCTGCAAATGTCAATGCTTCTCCTGATGTGCTTTTGAAATTGATGTAACCTTTGTAAACATCAGAAGATGATGTCTGTTGAACTCCGTAATTCCACTTATTCAGTGGTGTTAGCCTCATGTCATTACTTATAACAGACGGATATATATGTTTACTAGAAAAGTAAGTTGTTAACTGGACACTGTAGAACAAAGTTTTGGTCTTCAACGGAAAAAATGAGCAAGGATTTGTCCCACTTGGTTCGCATCTTGCAAGCATGCAAGTCTGCTCACAAATGGAATAATGACTATAATAATCCACTGTACCATTGTATATTATTAAGTAAAAATTTTCCGCCATGCCATTGGAAGCATATTTAAGCGAGCAACATACGTCATTAATACATGTTTTAATGTGATCGCTGCCATTTATTAACTTAACGAAGGAATTATTTGACGTACTCGATTCGTGACATTTATCTTTATAATTGTTCTTTGCTTTGCCTAAAGCTCTCCAAGAGCATATCTTAGAAATATTTGATTCATTATTCTGTGATTCTTCAGTACTGTTCAAAGTAAACTTTTCACTACTAGCATTCGGAACTGTGGCGACAACCAATTTTGACACGCCATCTGGATCGAAGCGGTAAGCCAAAGGCCCATTGGCTCCGCTAAATATTCCATTACCCACTGCCAAGTAACCTGGAAGCTGGATATTGCCTACTAAAAGGGTACCATTGTTTTCTTGTGGCTGCGATTCCCAAATCTCGACCGATGGCCTGTGAGGAGTAGCCTTCATCTTTGTAGATAATGAAACTTCTTCAGAATTTTCCCGTTGAATTACTTGAGCCATTTTTGCAAATTCGAAATTGAAGCAAATGAAAGTGTCGAAAATTCCAAAATCTGTTTTAAATACAGAGTTTTGAGGTTGTATTGGCAGATGCATATCGAATTCGTAGAACAGATATTCCTTATAATACCGCACAAGCAATGTGCCATTTTTGTCAAAAATGACATTAGTATTAAAATGAAAAGACCCATCTTCAGGACACCTATCTTCTCCTTTGCAAGACTGGATGGCTCCTATATTTGCCACTATAGCGACTTTATTCTGCTGAGCCATGCAACTCAAAGAGTGAAGAATAGAACGATTCTGATATTCTCCCATTTCACTGCAAGGATTGATTTTAACTTCTTTCGGATCTGGAATCTCTTCTAAATATGGTTTTAAATTCTTTCGTGTTAGTGGAGGTAATATACCATGTTCTGGGAAGACTATAATATCAGCTCCCTATAATGATAGAAAAAAAAGCATTTTTAATAATCTACGCACTTTTATACACCATTCTTTCTATGAAATTTAAAATAAAATATTACTAAACATTGCCTAAATTGTTTTTCATGTTCTTTAAGTGCAAAATTCAACAAGTAAGTACTTTAATTTTATCACCCAATGGTGAGGCATGAATTAAATGATAGCTGTAGTAATAATTAATTTTAATTAGCGTCACAGGTAAAGTTGACACCTTTCTTGCTGCAATACAAATATCACAGAATAACGAATGAAAATCGCACTTTTGAAAGAGAACATATAGTATTGTTCATTACAGTTTGACAAAGCAACATTAAACTACGTCCAAATAATCACCGAATTTTCGAGTAACAATATCATTAACTAATAACCTTTTTTAGGGCCCAAGTAGCATAATTAACATGTAGTGGTAAAGGCCCCCGAGTCGTAAACCTCTCAATGAAAGATGATCTCCAATCTCCACAGCATTCACACATATTTTAAGGTCTCCAAATTTGATTCCGTTATTTGCCTTTTTCTTATGGGTTACTTTAAATAAACAATTTATAATACGACATTTCGAATGATGGTACATACACAAAATGAAATTTTGAGGAAAGTAGGAGGACGAAATATTTTCATACCCTTTCAAAACAATTTCGCGAACCTAATCAGAGCATCGACGATTAGTTATATATCATTAATTCAGATTTAGAGTTTTATCCATATTGCGTGGACTTGGTCCAAATGGAGTCCTAGCCCATAGTTTAAATACCACTGTTGTAAAGAGCTAAACGAAATCATGACTTACTGGAGAAAAGTATATATATTTCAGCTTGCAATTACAATGCTAATTTCTTTTCCCATCATCTCTATTAGTTGCAGTCAATATATCGGCACAAAAGGTTCACAGCAGTATCATTATTAGATTATTAACGCGACAGTTGGCATGGTGATAGGAGAGCAGACTGCCATAGGATTGGGCCCGGGTTCGAATCCCAGAGAAGGCTTGGAAGTTTGTGTAGTGTCTTTGCAGCACAGAGGCCCTTAAACATTTTCTAGCTACATAAAAATTCTTTCGAGAGGTTAGTGGAAGAGGAAGATGATTAGGACATCCTCAGATCCGTCTCCCGGGGGATTTTTCTTCAAAAGCGGGGCAGAATTGGGCAAATTCGCGCTGTTATCTTTAGGACGCCAAAGGCTTCGACAGGCACAATCCTTGTTTCTGACTATGGTAAAATTCGTGGACTTGGTCTGATGTTACTCACAGGCAAGTGACATAGGTTACAGCTGCAATAGATTTTTGACTACCGAATGTATAATTTGTTTCCGATTTATTCGAGATTTAAAAATCAATTTCAAAGTGAGTGTCCCTCTGTTGACATTGTGCAAAAATCGGTCAACATGCTGTCAACGACTTATTCTTTTGGAATTAAAAATCCTCCTGCATTCTGAAACAAATGTATTTCAGAAGCAGGTGAATATATAGAAAAACAGTGTTTAAGCCTTTTCACCGTATTCCATAATAAAATTTTGAAGATTTCTTCTTCTTTTTATATTTGAACATGCCTCTTATTTAGCCATATTTTTTCTTTTCACGTATAAATTATTATTAAGAACAAAAATGTGTTTTATATAGGATTATAGCACCTGAAGGTGTCTACTTAAATAACTGCTTGTCCCTAAATCTGACCTTTGGACGTTATTTCTTCTGGTTAGAAAGTTATCGCCTCTTGTTGCTGCTTACTATCGGCACAAGATACAACTGCAAGGGTAAAATTTATTCCTCACAGTCTGTGGTGGTTTAGAACTACTAAATACAATACCAAAAAAAAATTAATTCAACTTTTTGTTAACAACTTTTTCTGACAACTGTAACTGACAAAACAAAAAAAAAAGTTGAAATTTAATGACTGAATTTTATTATTGTTATAATTATTGTTTGAATTGCAAACTTCAACTTTTTATTTTACAAAAGACTTACAAATTTCAATTTTTTTGCTTTATTTGTAAGCCGAACAATAATACACTCACGTTTGTGAAAATTGCAACACCAAGAAGGAATCGTCATAATTGAATGCAATTTAATACACAGTTGAGTGGTAGTGGTACAAATAAATAATTAAATGTTCAAAGCAAACAAACAAGAACAAGAGATCAGAATCAGTATTTTGTGTGGCCACCACGCGCCGCAATAAGTGCTGCTACACGACGTGGCATGGAGTCAAACAAAGTTTGAATGTCTGACTGAGGAAGAGCATTCCATATCGTTTGTACGCGTACCCAAAGTTCGTCTGCAGACGCAACAGGACGAGGATCACGAGCAAGACGCCGACCAATGACATCCCACAAATGTTCAATTGGCGACATGTCCGGGGAACACGCAGGCCAAGGAAGAAGCTGTACCTGCTGCGCTGCAAAGAAGGATTTAACAATCCGAGCAGTATGAGGGCGGGCATTGTCCTGTTGAAATACAGCGCCTGGCAAGCTTTGAAGGAAGGGAACAGCTTCGGGCTGTAGAACTTCACGGATATACCGGTTGCTGTTCAGATTGCCCACAATTCGTAGCAATTGAGATCGTCTATGATATGCTATGGCGCCCCAGACCATAACTCCGGGTGTTCGTCCACTGTGGCGTTCGATAATGCACTCCGGAAGGTGGCGTTCACCGGCATAGCGTCTGACACGAATGCGGCCATCATGGTACCACAAATTAAAGCGGGATTCGTCAGAAAACACGACATGCTGCCAATCAGCACGCCAGTCTCTATGCTGATTGGCCCATTGTAGCCGCAGGCGGCGATGGTCGTGCGTTAGGGGGATCCTGTATAAAGGAGTCCGTGCGCGCAGTCCACACTGCAGCAGACGTCTACGAATTGATGAAGCACACAATGAAACACCTGTAGCTATTGACCACAGTGCTGCCAATTGTCTAGAGGAAGCTGTACGGTCCGTCCGCGCCATGCGGACCAGGTGTCTATCATCGCGAGCTGACGTCACATTTCGGGGTCCACTCCCGGATTTCCGAGTTGTCCGACACTCGTCCGTCCACTGCTTCCAAACGCGCATCACTGTGCTGCTGTTACGCTGCACACGAGAGGCTACTGCACGATACGACAATCCAGCTTCACGAAGGCCGATGATTCTCCCTCGTTCAAACTCTGTAAGTTGTTCAAATCTTGCTCTCTTTCGTCGACGAGGCATAAGTACAGATTGAGTTAACGTTTACCACTAGCAGATAACCACCGATAACCATACACGCCTCGCTACAGCCGTCTATTTATTCGGATCCATCAGCCGTTCAGAGGGCGCTGCTCAGCATACGCATGCGCTACGGATTTGCAATTCTAATCATTTGCATATCATGCGCTACTTTGCATTTCCTGAAAATTTCAGCTCACTCGCGTAAGTCCTTCATGGTGTTGCAATTTTCACAAACGTGAGTGTAGAAAAAGCTGGAATTTGTAAGATAAAAATTCTACGTGAACCTACAATGCTATCTGTTTGGAAAGGAAAACATAGCCAATTAACTTGTTACATTTATCAACGTGACTAATGTCAGGCTTTCTGTCGAATGACTAGATGTTTAGAAAATCAATAACGCCAGGGGTCAGAATTCTATTTAAAATAATGGGTTACCGTTTCCTCCTAACTTTAATTACGTCATTTGCGACATTTGTATAGGCCTCTGGAATGAGCGAAAACGTGACCCAACAAAGCATAAAGGAAAGAAATTAGCATTAACTGTTAATAAAATTTAATGTCAGATAACTTAAATTTTTGCAATACAGAGAATGTTAATCATATGCGATACTTCTAATGCAACTATTTAATTCTTTTCATGCTGTAAATAATAATGAAATTCTACCAAACAATAAATGAAGTGGCAATGAATAACCAAAAAACAATTTTTAAAAATCTGAAGAATAATATTATTTGTATTGCAATTACTGCCTCCTGATGGCAAAATACTGTTGCATACTAAATACTGTACTATTACGGGCTCGTAATAGATTGAATGCACGAGTCCGATAAAAAAATTAATAAAATTTATTCTAATCAATAGAAATATTAAAAAAAAAATCTCGCTGGATTGTTCCTCAAAGATATTCGTACAATGTCACAAAATAGTAGCCACAAAATTTAAACTACTAAAACGTTAAATAGTACGCAATCCAAAGCGCAGAGAAAGCTAATCCGATCACAAAATTAACAGCAGCTAAGTAAACAACAACACCTCGCTTAAATAACTACTGAGCTGAGATGTTTCTCTCCGACTTTTATAGCTTTTTAAATCAGCCGCGCGAGAGAGCTCCAGCAAAATCTGGAAAGCAAAAAGAGTAGAATTGCGGTTACAGCTAACATTAGTCAATTACATTTATTCAAATTAAATATCAATGACAGAGATAAACTTTTATTCAATGTTAAATGCACGTGCTCTTGTATTTTTACTTTTCTGGCGTAGCTTTCTCTTAATATATGTCACGCGCTGCAAACGATTTTAATTATAATTCTATTAAAAAATATGTAACTAAATGCAAAATTCGTAACAATCCCATTCTTTATGAACGAAACCAAGAAGATGGGAGTATACCTATCCGTGAATTCCGCAAGCATTATTATCACTTCCTACTCAGGCGGGGAGAGGGGAGAAAAAAGGAAGAAAAAGAAGACAAACAAAAAGATTATTACTATTTATTGTGCTTAAAAGAAATACAAATTACTTTTAAGTACAATAAAGACGTGAGATTCCAAGCAAATTAAGAAAGCAAAAAGTTCTTCATATATCATTATGCCGTTACGAAATTGAAAAAGAAAATGTGCAGGTATGCTATTACTAATTATACTTACCTTCATCTTGGCTACTGCCGTTGCTATCTTATAGAATGCCAAATTTTTGGCTATGATCTCTGAGGCGTCCTCAGTCACATTCCATTGAAAAGCATCTTCAAATTCTGTTACAGTGTCATCCGAATTGAGGGAAGAAAACCAGTAGAAGACACCACCGAGGATGACCAAAGGGAGTGTTAGTGAGGCTCCCCAGCGAGTCACGATAATAAACATCTCCAAGTCAGTTTCAAATTACAAAAACCTACAGGTATAAAGAATTGAATTTTTTTATTATTCAACGAATTTATAACAGTCTGGCAGTTTCTCGTAATGTTGATAAACTCACAAATGACAAACATGAATCGAAAGAAAGAAATTAAAACTCTCTTTCATTGTCTAGTCGACAGAGCTAAAAAGAAAAGTTATACGAGGCACATTAAATTCTTATCAGGAAAAATAACGTTTTCGAACAAAGCGACAGCGTTGTCATAATGGTTACAGCTATAACGTCAAATAATACTAAGTTTTAGTGGGAACTACATTTAACTCCTTTTCGCTTTTACAAAAGATTTATATTAGCATGATTTTCTATTAGCGAAAGTCCCTAAAATATTCTTCACGAAAACATTCTTCCATTTAAGCAGATCCTTTACTTTGGCACAGTCCAAAAATCCTATCCTGTTACCGAAAAAAATAACAGATATAATTTTCGCTTTCATGGAAAAAAGTGAAAGCAAAAATATAGTAAGTATTAACTCTTTGAGGGGGCAGGAAAAGGCAATTAACTGTTTCAGAAAAAAATTTGTTTTATTTACTATATCTAGTGTTACAATGAAATTATGTGCGACAATTACACATATTTTGTCCAAGACGCGTAAAAAAAAAAAGGATCACTTCTGGTGGTTAATGTCAGTGAATCACCGCCCACAGAAGACATCCCGCCTACAAATCAATCTCTATGGTACTCATGGAAACAGTTCTTCTTTTTCAAGCAGAATGCAACTTTGCATTTGCTGCATTCCTACACTGTTCTTACAGGCTTTTTCTTGGAGCTGCAGAGTAGGCATCGCCGTGGTGTTGTCTTCGATGGCTGACGATTATTTTCTTGAAGACGAATTGCTGCATCTACCCTGCTGGCTTACATTTCTTGATTGGCCATCTAGTGAGCTACAAGGCAACTTCAGAAACGATCAGTCTTGAAAACCACTCACAGGAGTGAGTAAGACGTTCAATAAAGAAGTTACTGAAAGTAACCACCGCCCTTCACCTTCAAAGAGTTAAAAAAAAAAATATTTTTCACCATGACTGCAATAAAAATTAGCTTCAATTGCAAAAACAAAGGGGGGGGCTAGCCCCCAGATTTTAGAACAGTTTTTAAAATTGATGCCTGGGAACGAAGAATTGTATGACAGAAAACCGGGTTCCCTATAAAGCATATATATTCAAACCATGGTTATGGGTCATACATGATCGGGCGAGCTTTTATGTGTGACCCTAAGTGGAATCTACAGACTCGCTAACAACGACTTTTCCTCCAGAAAACTATACAATAATTTCAAACAATTCTGCACCGTTATCCAAAGAATTTAAGAACATATCGAAAATATAAAGAATTTTCTGTTGATTGAAGAAAATTCCTGGTAGAAAGAGGGAACTATCATAAGAAAACTAACTACACTGATATATGATTATACAACGCTATTTAACAAATTCATCGGGCTCGAAAGGACACAAACCTGGAGACTATTCTTAAGGGAAAGCGAAAGGCAGAAATGTGTAAAGAAAGGTTCTGTTTATTATCTCCATTCATATTTATTTGTGAATCATCCCGTTATCAAAAGAAATGTGCGAAGAACTTGCATAGAAATTGGCACACTCCTTATCTTGATTGTATTAAGAATAGCATGTAGTAATTATAAAACAGATTTGCCAAAATAAATAAATAAAGCATTTATTCCAATATCAAAATCATACTAATTTTTAAATACTGAAATGCACTGAGGGCCCCTCCTTTTTTTTTACCCAAAGGAACAATCTGCCCAGAAGGGCTATTAGTTTCGTTTTGGCTTTTTTGCTCTGATTCACTTTCTGCGTTGATTCACTTTTTAAACTGTTGTCACCAATTATTACAGCCCTGTATTATATTTAAAGAAATTGATAATGAAGAATCCGCATAAATGTATATATGTTTCTCACATTGTGACAAAACAACGGTACCTATAGCCATCAAATTTTGAATAACGTTATAAGGTATTTCTTCCGCCTTCCTAACATTCTTTCGTGGTGTAGTGGGCAGCACACTCAGTGCGTATTCGAGAGGTCGGTGGTTTTAGTCCCGGCGAGGGCATTGCTCATTTTTCATGTCTCCTGCTTCGAAATAACCTAATGTCTCTACAACGTAATCCTCCACCGAATATGGCATCTAGAAGCCCAAATTTGGAATTTGGATTTTGTTTTATTATCTATTTCATATTTTGTGAAGCATTTATGAGTTTTTGATTAAGAAAATCAACGATTTCAAAACGAGCAATGGCAACACTGTACGAAAAAAAAAGTTATCTCCAGCGCGCGAGACTGTGTATAGGGAATTCTAAAGATATGCTCTTTTAAATATTTTGTTATATTTCTGTTGAATTGAATTTTAAGGTTGAAGTGCGAAGAGCATGATATTTAATAAATAAAGGTAACACACAAAACCTTTAAAAAAACTCTCCTTTGGGCGTAATGTAAAATCTGAAAGCTTTCAGTTTTTTTTTGTTATTATTATTATTTTTTTATATTATTATACAGTGAGGTACAGCATACGGTGTTGACGCTGGCGTAACGTTGCGATCGAATGTATACCGCCAGGCAGGAAAAAATATTGGGTCTTATTAGCCTAAATCAGTGATTCTCAAACTTTTTAAAGCTATTGCCGAACTAAAAGGAGCGGAAAATTGTTCAACTTCCCTCTTTACGGAAATTCTGTAATTTAGGGTACGTTGAAGGGGTTTACTGAATTATAAAAGGCAAAAATTTTAAGTAATTTTTTTCAGTGGACGTATACACCAGGTTTAATTCGATACTTTTGCCCCTTGGAAGGTAATCACATATATTTTGTTAAAACTAAAATGTCTAATGCAAAAAAAGTAGGAAAAAAAATCTGGAAGGTTTCAGATTTTATATTCCACCCAAAGGGAAGTTTTTCTAAACTTTTGTATGTTAACTTCATTTATTAAATATCATGTTCTTCGCACTTAAACCATAAAATTCAGTTCAACAGCAATATCACACAATATTTAGAAGAGCATTTCTTTAGAATTTCCGATATACAGTCTCGAGCGCTAGAGATAAATGTCATTTTTCCCCCCGTACAGTATTGCCATTGTTCGCTTTGAAATGATTGAGTTTCTTAATCAAAAACTCGTAAATGCTTTACAAAATATGAAATAGATTATGAAACAAAATCCAAATTCCAAATGTGGACTTCCAGATGTCCATATTCGGGTGGAGACGTACGTTATTCAAAATTGGATGGCTCGAGGTACCGTTGTTTTATCAAAATGCGAGAAACATACATACATTTCTGCAGATTCTTCATTATTTAATTTTGGTGGCAACACTTTTAAAAGTGATTCGCCTTCGAAGCAAAATCCCAAAACGAAATTAAGAGCTCATCAGGGCTAACGCCCTTTGATCAAAAAATTTTAAATTCTCTTTTATGTTTAAAAATTCTTTATTCTTAATTACATAATTTAAAAAGAACAGCCCAAAAAAACTACGCTAAAAGAGTAATATCAATGAAACAAACAAGTAGATCAGTGGGATGGTTGTGCTTGATGGTTCACAGCCAGTTTCTGAACGTTCGAATCAATATTTTTTGAGAGATGAAAAGGCCAAGTATCATCCACGATTTGACGTCGACTTTTCTTTTTTGTAATTAGATCAATCACAGATAATTCACGATCATCACAAAGAACTAATAGGCGCACTTACCTAGCCGACTGGCCAAACAAACAATGAAAGTAAATCGGGGGGGGGGAAGGATAATGAAGGAAAAGGAAAAAAGCAACGCAAAAACACGGACCAAATTCAACTTTCACATTGAAAGGACGCTGAACGCATGCCCTGCGATTAACCGCGCGCTAAACAACTGACGCATGCGCTGTGCTGATTCGAATCGGAGAAGAACCGTAGCATCGAGTTCTTCAAGGTCATTCTACCTGCTAGGATAAAAATGACTTAGATGAATCAAAAATTATGTATTGTTCTTTGATGAATGTTCCGAATATGGGCATCTGGAAGCCAAAATTTGGAATTTGGATTTTGTTTTCTTATCTATTCCATATTTTGTAAAGCATTTAGGAGTTTTTGATTAAGAAACTCTAGGATTTCGCAGCCAACA